>WSFP011548227.1:0-11411 GCA_009831015.1 Picea engelmannii | reverse complement strand
TAATTTAACTTAATGGATGGAGCATCTTAGATTGGATTCACTTAGTTTAATGTAAAATATTATTATCACAATTTATGATGTAAAAGATGACAAAGTTAGCAATAATATCATAATATCATTGGTAGGCATTACTTATTTTTGTACACCTTCTACACCACTTACAAATTCTTTTAATCCTCAAAATGACTGATTAAAATAATAACCTTCCTATATAAATCCCATCAAATATGAAAATTTAATCTTTTAATAAAAAATTATTAATAAGTTCTATCTATATTATATGATATAAGTAACTAAAATTATGGAAATATCACATTCTTTTATCTTTAAGTACTTATAGTGTAAGAAATTGTGTTTGGTCATATAAAGTATTTGGTGGAAGATCTTCTTTAAGTATGCATAGTATAAGAAACCATGTTTGGTCATATAAAGTATTTGGTGGAAAAACTCCAAAATTTTTGTCAACCTCTTCTCATACACCTTATCCACCTATAAATGATGTAATGTATAAGTGTAATGTATCAACATGTCTTTTAAACTCTAGGAATTGTGAAGTTACATGATATTGATCTAATATTCATTCTTTTAATTCATATTAGTGTAATATTTTTTAGGGGAAATACAGTAAATAATGTTTTTCCTCAAATATTTTTTTTTAAATATCTTAATTTCTTCATGTCTTTTTTTTCTTTTTCATAAAAGTTCACATAATATTTTGTTGCATCAAAATTATATAACAATGATTTATTTTCTCTCTCTCATTAGTATTTGTCTATCAACAAAATATTATCAAATCATGTAAAGCATGAAAAAAGTCTACTACAAAATATTTTGGTCATGTATAATCTATTTATTGGAAAATAATGATTATTTTTCGACTTAAAGTAATAGAATAAAACATTTTGGTCATATATAATGTATTTATTGGGAAATAATAATTTTATGATTATTCTTTGTCTTGTGATAAGTTTCCATTTGTCTTTAAAAAAAATTATCTTTCGTTTTCTACCATGTTTTTGGTTTTTATATAAGTAGTGCATTAACACTAAATATGTTGTGAATTTATGTACTAATTTGCAAATTAGAATGATTTTATAAAAATATATCATCCTTCTATTCAAGCTTTGGAATATATATTTTGCATTACAAATGCATAGTTTTTAAGAAAAATATCCATTTAGTCATTAGACACCAACTAATTCAATATCTTCTACTAAACTTATTGAAAGGTTAGCATGAATGTCCATGAAAGTTAAAGAGAGTTTCTTCTCCAATGTGCAAACAATTTTTTTCATCTCTTCTTATCATGATAAAATAGAATCAACAACAATGTTCCTTTAAGTGATCTATATATCAAATTAATATAAAAGACATCATAAAATAGAACCAGGGTTTGAAAGTGTCTGGGCCTTGTTCTGCAGTGCACATACGTCGAGGAGAGTCTTGATCTTCGACACTTTAATTTTAGCAGCATAGACGTTTATTCCAGTGAAAACCCTGTCGATGAATCTCAGCGTGGAGGCATTTGATGATTCAGTGAAATTTTGAGTATTTAGGTTCGATCTTCTTATAAGCTTTTAATTGGATGAGTGTAAAGATTTCATATTTTGAATGTTTAGGTCTGTACTATTATCGATTTGCATGCAAGGTTTTTTCTTAAGAATCTTGAGCTCTCTTAGCTCATTATCTTCGTGAATATCTAGCTCTTTGAATGAAGAAAATTATGCACTTTCATTATTCTTGAATTGTGAAAATTTGATCCGTAATACGTTAAATTCTTCATTGTTTGCAACTCCTGATGTCGTATGTCTCCATGCCTGACACATCGGCTGTAGTGTGGTCGGTATTCTTCGAAAAGAATGAATTATGTTTGTAATTCTATGAATGAAGTTTTGGAAAGTAGTCATTTGCAGGTCTAGTCCCAATCCTCTACAACCTCTGTGGTTGGGGTGCAATCTCTTCATTCAGGACTCGACATCACTACTAAAATCTTGGATACGATAAGCATTAAGATTTATTGAGCTTTTCTGGGTGAAGTCTCATTGGCACTGCATTTGAGCTAACAAATTACAAGGTTTTTTACCGTTAAATGCCACCAACATATGTTAAAATAGTCATATTGCAATCTGTAAGCCCTCTGAAACCTGCATAATGTTCATGTTCTATTAATTTACGAAGCGATTAGCCTGAAATGTTTTAGTATTTTTGACAATTGAATCCTACTTTAAGATGTAAAAAATGTCTTAGTGCATTCCACTAGCCGTGCAAAACGTGTAAAATGTACCATGTTTATTCATTTTTTGAAGTGAAATTCAAGTATGGGTTTCATTCAACCATGTTGGAGGGGATTCACCACAAAATCCTCATATAGAGGTTTGTTTTTCCCTGCTTTAAGCAGTTGGCCACGAGAATATCCGAAATAGATATATTTATATCTTTTGAGGTTTAGAACATAGTAGATTGCTTGGAGAACGGTTCTCTGGCCCTCAGTAAGGGGTCTTGCTTGTCCACTTGTGATGAAGTTGCTCATACCTTGCCAGGAGATAACCTGTAGAAAAAGAGGCCTTGGAAGCTTTATAAACAGAGAAAAAGAAGGATGAGCATCTAGCTTGTATTCCTCGTAGAATGTGTGTAAACGGATCGAGTGATATTGCATCAATTCACTCACAACAAGGGAAGAAGGGAGTCAACCAGCATGGTTATTTGGGAGGTATTTGGCTATAATGTTCACTCGTTTTATACTCTTGGATGCAAAATTCAAATAATTCTTTGAGTTAAGCAATTAAATGAAGCAAAATAGTTTCACAATCATTAAAAATATCTATTTAATTGGTTGAGTGATAGATGTTTGTGTCATGACCCTGTAAAAACATGTAAACAATTTGTATATATTTCACATGTTGGGTTTTAAGAACTATTGGGCTTTTGCTTCATCAATGTAAGTTCTTATCGTAATTACAAGGTTTTGGATCTCGTGAAGATAGAGTCTTTTGTGGTGTTTTTGATGGCCAGGGTCCATATGGACATTTGGTGTCAAGAAGAGTCAGAGACTCATTACCTTCAACTCTAATAGATCAATGGCATGAGCTTATTTCCGAGGAATATAACTTTTCCAAGGGGAGTCTGTCTAAGGATCCTGATGAAGAGAGAGAAAGCAAATGAAAATATGATTATGGTTCTTGAAAGGATGAATCACAAATGTTCGCCATATGGAAGGAGTCACATCTGAGAGATTTTAAAGTTATGGATAAAGAGCTCAAATTGCATCCTACTTTGGATTGCTTTTGCAGTGGAGCAACTATTGTAACCGTTGTTAAGCATGTAAGACATTAGTCAGTTGAATAATGATCAAATAGAACATAAATTTTATTGCATTTATGGATTTTGATCTCAAGAACTATTTTTTTTTCGTTGATATTGTGTCGTTGATAAGGGGGTGCTTAGATATCCTGTGCGGAAATTGGGAACAAAAAAACTAAAGCCACTATAATAATGGATTTCCCATAAAGAAATCTTTGAAAACACATAGTTAGTTCCATTCTACTTATCCTTTGGCATTTCCGCAAAAGGTGCCAAAGAAAAAGAAAAGAAAAGGGAAAAAAAAGAGGTTGACCACCAACCAAATAGAAAGTTAAATTAATGGATTAATCACCTGCAACGATTATTGTTCACCTCATAAACTTGGTCGTATCATTTTGGGAGATTGCTCACAAGCTCAAGGATTATATGTGCTACTGGAAATATGTAGTATTATTGAGCACTCAAACCGTAAAACTTAGCATAAATTTCAACCGTTTAAGTTTATTTAAGAGTTTTTACTTTTAATTTACCAATACCAGGGGCCATGGAACCATCTCCATGCATCTTTTCCAAACTTCTAGAGAATACAGAACTAGATTTAATTTTATCTATCACAGAAAATCAATGATTGCCCTTTAAAAATTCCAGATTCCCCATAAATTGTTGAAAATTCAAGCATACGACACACATAAATTTGTTTGCAGCCGATTAATTTTGTAAAGAGTATTCTTTATCTGAAATCATGACGGTAAATAAAATATGCTTACCGGCACATCTTATCTGAAAAGAAGACGACGATTACAATGTTGTAGCTTTGGAATCCTCGTATCTTTTGGTGGACAATCCTCGAAATCCTAGCATTTCACAAGGTAACTAAGCATTAAGCCATGATGATAACCACAACCACTGAAATTAATGTATGGATAGACACACCAAGATTTTAATATAAAAATAGGAAAGAAAAGCCATTCCAATTCTAAATTTACACTACAATCACATATATTCGACATCGATTGGTGCCAAATCACATAACCATTATCAATGTGTGAAATTACACTTCAAATTTTAAAATAAGCTTTCAACACACAGGGTCTGAACCATTGGAACGCCAGTGATTTAAAACAAAGAGGAAAATAATTTTGTAATGTATACTGCAAATTTTTACCAATTTCGCCTCGGCTTAGAATGATAGTCATTTCAAAGCCTTTTGTTTTTCATAATCATAGTTATTTACATTTTTCATTTCAAGGCTTAATTTCTCCAAAACATTGTATCCATGTACCCTTTTTCAGTTTATATATATGGGTAACCAATTTCTTTTTCCCCTTGAACTGTTAAAAGAGAATATCTATCTTAATTTATTCTTCTAAGTATATGTGATGTCGGGTGGGTCATTGTAGTCTATGATGCTTTTCTTTTAATAAATAAAAACAAAACACTGATTCAACATAAAAAAAAATATGGTTCGCTGCATTTCTGACATTTTTTACAAGTATATGAAAAGATTTATATTAAGATGCAAGACAGTATGTATATACACATAATGCAACATAGGCTATTTTAAAATTTAGTATGGGGATTTAAAGAATCATCAATATATCCCATCCTTTGGTAGTAATAGTTTAGGGCTTCACCCAAAGTATACTCCTCCAATTTCTTGATATGTGTGGAAGCCAATTGCGATTCAGAAGGCGCAAGATGCATTTATCTGAACATTTGGTTCTGCAGAGATTGCATCCATAGAAAGAAGATGTTGACCGCGTCTCCAGAAATCACAACATCCAGAGCAAGAAGATGTTCACCGCATCTCCAGAAATCGCAACAATAGTTGTAGATTGGGATGAAGTCTTTGGGTTCAAATCAGAGACGTCGCTCATCTGCATAAAATAAATCCACAAAAAAAATTGTTGTTAGTTGTTGGGGGAGAGGAAAACTATCATGATGTTTATCTAGGTAAATGAATGCTTTGGTAGCCAGAAGACGAGTTCTCTGTGCGTCGGCATGATATTAGTTTCCTGTGCAATATTCTATAAGAAAATGAACAATATATTTTGGTCACTTAAATTAAAAAGAATACGAAGATGTAGAGTGCAAAAATCCTTGAACACGGTGGGAAGGAGGGAGTAGCAAATCAATATTGGTGTTTGTCGGCCTCAAATGGTAGGAGAATTAGTTGATTCCCAATCATTTCGACTCCTTTCATACCTAGCTTGTTCTACTTCGGTGATGTTTTGATTCTATCTATTCATTGTCGCTTCCATAACAAGTGCCTGGTGACTATCTTCACTCTTTCTACGTCCCTTAACTCTTGTTTCTGCCATGAGGGAGAGAGAGGAATCTCGCTTTAGACTGCCGAAGTCCTCCATTTTTCTGCAATTTGTTGAAAAAAATTACGACTTGCCCACGCTCACCCACATGATACACAGGACGGATATATTTAAATTGTGGCGAAAAAAAATTATATTTTGGAGTTGCGTGCACTCGTAATCATATAAAAAGAATGGACATATTGATACTAATAAATTCCTGTGTATGTAATCAGTTCCACCGCCATCACCACTCAGTAATATCTCCCATTTTAAATACAATGGTCTTCGTAACCAGTTCCACCGCCATCACCGCTCAGTCATATCTCCCATTTAAATACAACAAAGTGGGGCACTGGCAAACTGGAAATTGATTTGATAGATCTTTGAATGAAATCACCTGCTCGTCTGTCTGTGTTCCTTGTTCCTTGGTTTGTGTGGAGGATATTTATAGGTCTACAAAGATGGTTTTGGAAAATTTCTCCCTAAGATATGCCTTCGACATAATTAGAGATGTGTTGGCCCTTGACCAAGTTTTGGAGATCCTTGGTCAAGTTTGACCTATTTTGGGACTTCGACAGGCTGTCAAAGGCGAAGCGCAAGTCAAAGCAGAGATTGCGAGATCTCGAACCCTTTTAGGGCGTTTTTGGGATTAGGACATATGTAACGGGTATGGGGATGTTGGCCCATGGGTTTACCCACGTTTAGGCCCTTTTTGTAATGTATAAATAGAAATCTAGGCAATGTAAGTAAGTGGTGTGGTGTGATGCTAGGTGCTAAGGGCAAGTAAAGGCCAATGTGTTAAGTGTAAGTGATAGTTGTACATGCTTTGTGCATATTGTGTGAGACTTGCAAGGATAAGTGCAAGTGACTATAAGAGATTGTATAAAGGCTTTGTGCTATAACCTAGCTCGGGGAAGGAGGATCTGGAGAGGTGTGCGCAGATCTCTTGTCCTATGCAGAGTAGGAATCTATGGCTCTGTGCATGTAGATGATTGACATAAGATAATAAAGAAGATGAAGAGTTGGTGGACATAGCCCCAGAATGGGGGTGAACCACATATATCTTGTGTTGTGGTTGCTTTGTGCATTATGGTTGTTTTATGGTTCATATGATTGATACTTAGTGAAATTATGTATGCTTAGATGAATATGATAGCTTAGAGCCTAATGATGTGAATAATATGTTAGATCTGATCTATGTTGATGTGTTTAGTGCTTGAATGTGTTGAATCTTGTTGAATATTGCGTTGCGCTGTGATTAGGGATTATCTGCGCTGTAGACAATGGTTAAGTACTAATGAATGACAATTGCTAAGTGCTTTGTTAGAGTATTGTAATCACAAATCTGTGTCCCAGCTAAGGTTGTAGACACTGGAGTCCTACAACCACCCCTGCCTCTACCTTAGGTGAGACTTCATCTACCTCGCAGGTGTTGCCGAAAGGGCTGGTAGTTAGGGTTTTGTTGGTGCGTTGTTGAAGCATTGAACCCCAGGTTTGCTCCTGTGCCAACAAATGGTTCCATTGTTGGGACCTGAAACTATGATTGTTGGAAACTGAGGAAAAGAAAGAAAGTTATGTGCGTAGATCTGTTTCTTTAGTGCGCAGTATTCTACTTGACTTACGAAGTTTTGTGCTAAGAAAGGAGGCAGATCTAGAGAAAAGAGGTAAGATCTTAAAGCTTTGTGCTCTAATAGAGGTAAGATCTGAAAGCTTTGTGCTTTGTTAAAGGTAAGATAAGTGGAAATTTGTGTTTTGAAAGTATGGATCTAGGTATGTTTGATAAATTTGGTCCTATTCTAAAAACTAGGGTACATGTAGAAGAGAGAAGGTTTGATATGAGTAGATCTGATAGAAATAATGAAAGATATGTTATTCTTATGCATAGAAAGAATGTTTGGAATAACAAATGGATGCAGTATCCTAGGAAGAATTTTCTACAGGTTAGCTACCATGATCCTAGTGTGCAGTACAAGAAAGGTTGGGGATCATTTAAGAGGAAGAGAAGAATAACCCTTTGTTACAGCTGCAAAAGCCCTGGCCATCTTGCTAAGGATTGACCTGATAGAAGACCTAGTTGTCTTTGTTGTAAAGCTATGGACCATGAAGTTCTGAATTGCCCTAGGATGATTGCCAAACTTGAAAGAATGAATATGGAACAAGAAAAACATGAGAAAGACTCAGAAACTAAGACTATGGTAGAACCTCAGAAAGAATCAGAGACTATATTACTACAAATGCAAGAAACCTTGAATGACCACAGAGATATCAACTTATCAGAGATCTTCAAAGAGAAAGAGTTAATAGAAACAAGAATAAGAGACTTCGACATAGACTGTGTTCTAGATGAGGAAACACGGGTGAATATTATGACAGAAAGAACTTGGGAAATTTTAGGAAATCCTGCTATGATTCCTTCATTGGGAGGAATAGGATTATTTAGAGGAAAGTTGATAGCCCTGTGTGGAATACTTACCAAGACATCTATGAGTGATCGTGGCACTTTGACAAAAGAAGAATTTGAGGTTGTTAAATTTATTAAGAACAGTGCCCCATTTTCTATGTTACTAGGAAAAACCTGGATTGAGAAAGATCAGATCCGAAGAAAACAAGAAGAGGAAGCACTAGAAGAAAAAAAATCAAGAACCAAGAGACTTCATGGCTAAGAGAATAGCACACTTATTGGAAGAACAAGAAAACCAGTCGAAGCTATTGAGGACCAGAAATCTGGATGTCGAAGTTGAAAGAACACAAGCAGAATTGAAAAACTTGTCCATAAAAGAGAGTAGATCACCTACCCCGGACAGAGAAGAAGTATTTCCCTTAAACCCTATGGAAGACCATCAACAGCGCAAAGTTATTATGCCAAGAAAAGATAAGAATCAGAATGGGAAGAGGAACCCAGGGAAGAAGGCTAGAAAGCTCAACAAGAAGAAAGCAAAGTTGGAGAAATTACATGAAGCTCCAGAGAAGACTTCGCAGAAGGAAGGTCTCTAGAATTTGAACTTCGTCAGAATATCTGAGAAGCTCAGATTGGCAGTTCACCATGGAAGAGCGATATGACTGTTGGAGACATTATAACTATTAAATTGGCGTTCCCGAACAGTTAGAACAACAGTTATGATCAGAAAGCTCACCATCGGACCATTGGACAGCGTCGTAACGAACATAACTGCATCAATAAAGGCTTCTTGTTCATTGCAAGGATCATTTACATCATTGTCTACTTATCCTGTCGATTGTTGTGTTGAGCACACTTTCGCGAATTGTATCCGAGCCAATAAGAGAACTCATTGTTATTGTGTTGTTCTTATTAAGACCTTGCCATCCATTCTATTGCATTGAGAAATTGTTCATCATCCTGAGATATCTGATCTCGAGCGTGCATGTCGGACGAGCTCATCGATGTGGAAAAGTCAGTAGAGGAAATTTTAATCGATCTAATGGCAGAAGGAGTGATGTCCACAAGAGTTCAATATTCATCGACACGAGGAGTGCAAGCCTCC
Source organism: Picea engelmannii (assembly GCA_009831015.1). Lineage (NCBI taxonomy): Eukaryota > Viridiplantae > Streptophyta > Pinopsida > Pinales > Pinaceae > Picea > Picea engelmannii. Next base: position 2,299 of record WSFP011548227.1, on the reverse strand, counting down.
CTGTCGACTTCTCGTTGATCCAGACCATCCCGAGTTGCAGATGAGAAAAGAACCAAGCATAGAGATGAATTAGTGAATGCGAAGTTAATCCCTTCCATTCTTCCTAACTACATCTCGCCTCTGGCCGATGCGGTGAATCATGACAGTGTCCCCAAGGACTTCGACTACACCTTGGTCACTGCATACCTTCTGAGGGGATACGCACAGGAAAGCCTCAGCCGGATAAGATCATGACACTAAAGATCAATGACTTTAACCTCGGGGATCGCAATAACTTCAACATGCTCTCTCCTCACAGGTATTTGACTAGGACGAAGGGGAAGAAGTCGAGGATAATCCCCCAACCATGGACTATGGAACTCGCGTAGTCCACTATTCTGAACATGATGAAAATACCCCATTTTGGAAGGCACCAGGAGGTTAACGCGTGTGTTAATCTCCTGTTGTCGATCTTCCATGGAGTCTATTTGTGGCTAGACATATGCATGACCATCAATCTGGCGTTGATCCATCGGATCACCGTATTGAGCATGCAGGGACCAAACCCGCAATATTTTTACCCAGGGAAGGTTGCAGACCGCGCCCTGGTGCAGAAGATTAAAGATACATATGACGATGTGGAGAAGGGTAAGTGAGGCTACAAGGTAGCCTCTGTCTATAATGGTGCAGTGCGCCTTTCTTTCCAATTGATTGTTGGTAAGCTAGTCTGGAAGAACAGACCCACGCAGGTCACAGGGTCTGTTGTTGACCTCGCGGGGAAATGCGTGGAAGGGCTACAGATGAATTGGGTAAAGTACTTAGTGAATCAGTTAGAACAAGACTGTTGTGAAGCTCAGGATCAGGGCTATGAGTTCCATTTTAGTTGGTTGATGATCCTCGTCACGTTCATAGCTTGGGAGATGCTAGAAGGTGTGACCTTCCCTGAACTAGAACCATCTGAGCCCTTAGCCGTGAATTTCACTTCGCTATGGTATTCAAGCGATATGGGAAAACAATGACAATCAAACGCGGTGTTCCACACCTACTACCTGCAGTTAAAGAGGGCTATTGAGGCTGTCCCTCGTATAACGTCGAACACCCTACACAGGTTCAAACCATTTGTGAAGTTCCACGCAAAAAGACATTTTCTACATCATTATGCACAGAGACGAACATAAAGAAGTACTACAGAGTTACTACAAAATCCCATAGGAGGACCTAGAAGAAATCACTAAGGAGTGGCATGCAGAGCTCCTTATCCCTATTGACCCCACAAAATTGTTCGATCCCAAACTAATCGGAAGCCCTGTGGTCACTCGTGAAGGGTATGATACACTTGGAACTAGCAGAAGGAAGAAGACAGAAGAGGTCCAACAGTTGAGCAGTGCATCAGAAGAAACTGCTTCAGAATCACCTCGAGGAGGAGGTGATGACGAAGTAGATAAAGAATAGTACAATGGAAAATAAGACCAACAGAAGCAAGGCGAAGTAACATCGCCACAAAATCCCCCTGATGACGCAGATCTGTCTAACAAAAGAAAGGTTTCTCCCACGAAACCCACATCACGGAAGAATTCAAAAGCTAGTAAGACCAAGTTGCAAACTATGCTCACGCTCGATGACTTCGACTTCATCATCGCAGTTGTATCAGATGCCTCGGAAGATATTTTGCAGATAAATGAAGCTAAGCGAGATGCCATGTATGAAAAAATTGAAGCAGAACTACGAGGGGTACAACAGGCCCTTCACTCCAGCTGCGCAGTGTGCACTGCACCCCCTCCATCATAAGAAACAAAGTTGGGAGATGAGCCTACCCAACTTCATAGACTAGTCGATGCGACTAAAGCCCGCCTTCGTTGCACACAGGAAGAAACAGAACATGCCACTGTTGCTCCAAGTTGCTTGGCATTCTTCGTTGATATCCTTTCGCAAAAAACCTCCGACGTTGATCGATTTCATTGTATGGCGTTGACGTGGCATCACCGACTCGGGATACATGGTACTGAAGATCGGGAACTCAGCTCGTGGGTAATGGTCGGACTCGGGACTTTGTTTAAGTCGAGCACTCTAATCTTGACTTGGGACTGCCGATGCTAAAAAAGGTATCGAGGATCGGCTTTCGGAAATAAACCTATCTCAAAGTTTCCTTGTGGATTATCGTCCTCGAAAAACCCTCGATACCGAAAATGTTTCGGAAGTCGGCGATTAGGGATATCATTTATTTCTTCGTTAGTGATTACTCCTTTAGCCTTTTGTCAATGACGAAGGGGTCGGTCATCGGTGATATCCTTGGTGACGCTTGTCGCGAAAGAAATCTCCC
>WSFP011548222.1:0-11411 GCA_009831015.1 Picea engelmannii | reverse complement strand
AGTATTGAAGTAAATTTCAATTAATTTATCTCTGTGATTTAAAATTATTTTATTTAAGGTGGACATTGAAGTATTTTATTTATGCTAGACATTGAATTTTTTCTTTTATTAATATATTTTTTTAATGGCACTTGTCAACTTCATATTAACATTGAAACAATTACACATCTCCCTCATATGGAAAGTAGAATGTAGTTATCCACATATAAGAAATTTTATACTTTCAATTACTTATCTCTCTAGATAAAGTTGATATAAAATTATTTTCCATAAGGTAGACATCGAAATATTTTGTTTATGGGGGACATTGAAATGTATTTTTTGTTTTGAGGATTTGGAGGATCCACAGTATTGATTATCAGAGTTCGACGTTTCGAGTCCATATCAGGACCCATAATCAGGACATCTAAGTCTAGGTAAAGATAAATCCGAAGAGTGTAGATAAATAGTGAATTAGCGAGAGGTGGAGAAGTCTGAAGTCTAAGTTCGGCTCTAAAAATCTAGAAGTGTTTTAAATTAAAGAGTTTTAGGGTTTTAATAAATTATTAATTAAATAGTTGTGTTAATGTAATGATAAATTACTTTATTAATTGTATTAATTGTTATTAATGTAATGATAAAAAATTTATAATTTATAATTTATTTTTATTATTATTTATAATTCTTATTTTATCATTAAAGGATAAGGTTTATAATTGTTTTAATACAATTTTAATAAAGTAGTTGTATTAATGTATTGATAATTAATTGGTTATTAATAATATTAATTTATACATTGTTTTAAATGTTATTAATGTAATGATAAATTTTTATTTAATAATTTATTTTTATTCAAGGTTGTTTTTAATTTGTGAAAAGGGGGGTTCAATGAACTTAGGTTTTTAGTGTTAAAATGTAACCTACTTCGTGCGTCTATCTTGGATCAGAGGAATCCAGTTTTCACTAATTTCTAGGCCATTGTCTCTATTCAGGTTGCTAGGGTGTTTAAGGATTTCAATAGCTTCTTTGATTCTGTGTTTGAAGAAGTGATCTTCCTTGGCTAAAATTTCCATGTCTTCCAGGGATATGTGGTGTTTGGATGAGAAAGAGTGTTCGGCTAAAGCAGAGGTGCAGGTACATTCATTTTTTATATCTGCTCCATGTTCTTTGATCCTAATTTGAAAGGACCGACCAATTTCTCCTATGTAGCATTTACCAAAAGAGCATTCTATTTTGTAAACTCCTTTACATTTCTTATGGTCAGGTTCATCTTTAACTAATTTCATTTTTTGTTTGATGGTTTCTGAGGGTTTAAAGGAGGTCTTAATCTCTTTCTTTCTTAGTACACTGACAATCTTATCAGTTATTCCTTTGATATAGGGAAGGTAGGCTATAGTACCAAGGGGCTGGTTGTTAGGTGGTTTGGGTTCATTCTTTTCTCTATCTAGGGATTTGTTTATCGTTTTCTTAGATGTCTTTGTCCTTGTAGCCTATGCTCTTAAAAACCCTAGAGAGGTGATCTTTTTCTTGAACTAGGTTGTCATCATCGGAAATTCTTAAGGCCCTCATGGCTAGAGTGTTGAGGATGCCTAACTTCTGGGTTGGGTGGTGATGAGAGTTGGCGTGAAGGTAGTTTTTTGTGTGGGTCTTTTTCCTATAGACCTTATGTGCAATACTACTGTCTTCTTTCCTTTCGATTAGTACATCTAAGAAGGGATTTGTACCATTTTCCTCGAGTTTCATTGTGAATTTGATGTCTTTAGAAATATCGTTAAGATATTTTTTGTTATTAATAATTTTTTTTATGTCAACTCCATGTTGAATATGAAAGGAATTACACATCTCGCTCATACTGGTCTATAGAACATATTTCTACGCATTAATATTAAATATATAAAAGGAATAGTAATTGTCAAAACACAAATAATGGATAAATTATTTTATTGATTGCATTGATATGATGTATATTACTTAGGTTTTAACATTTTATTAAAAATAAAATACAAATAGAATATATAAAAGTATGAAAAATCTCAATCACTTCTTTTGAAGATTATATTGGAAATCATTATACCAAGATTAAGTGTATTAGTTAGTTTTTCTATTTTCTAAATAATAGTTGTTTGATGATTTAGCTGAGCAAAAGTTGATTAAAAAATTTTATGTCTTGATTTTTAATATATTTCTCTATTAATTATATTTAATATGAATTTGATTTTTTACATGATTTAAAATTTGTTTTAAAAATTGCAATAACATTTTTTCTCTTCTAATGTAACTTGTTTTACATTGCTTTTATATTTATAATAATTTTTTTTCTTTTATAATGTAATTTGTTTTACATTGCTTTTATATTTATAATAAAAATGTGTTGTTAATATTTGATTCTATTAGTTTGGATCTTAGAAAATGACCATTAATTAAAAAAAAAATTGACAATAACAAAATTTATAATATTTTAATTTATATTTATATTTTAATTTATATAAACATAAATTAAAACAAAATTTATAATATTTTAATTTATATAAACATAAATTAAAATGCAAATGCATTATTTTTTTTTGTTTTTTGAGAACTAAAAGTAATAAAATCTCAATATTATAAGATTTTTTACACAAACCCCCATCATATCTTCGACTTTATATCTTTCCTTATATAACCTACATAGACCCAACACAAAAAATAATTATCCTTTATAGTAATTGTAGGTCCAAACATAGGGTGGATTTAACATTTATTTTTTCTCAAACATGCATAAGGGTATATTTAGCATCTCATGTTTCTCATACACTCATAAATTATTCTATGGACCCGACTCTCTAAATAATGCTATTTAAATAATCCTTTCGGGATTGGGAAATGAAGGACATATTAAAGGTGATGTTTATGATGCATGGACTCGATGGATTACTTAATTAGAATTCATATTGTTTTGGGTTTATACTTAGTGATGAAAAGATGATGCCCCATTCAACTAAAATTTATAATATTTACAAGTACATGTGAGCTTCTCTCATTGTCTTGGAGTTACTCTTTTAGGCTGTAATGCGCACATAACTATTTTTTGAAGTTATGCATCTTTTAATTGAAATAATAAGCCCAATATTCTTTTATAGAATATTCAAGTTTAGAATCTTTTATATGTTAATGTACTAGTTGTGTTTTAAAATGTGAAAATTATCTATGAATTTTTTTTTTTTTTTAAATAAAAGTGGATTTTTATATTAATGCTAACTGTAACTTTACAAACAAATCTTTTAGTTTATCTGATAGTAACAAAATTACATGCTGAAGGTATAACAACTAGTAACAAAATTACATGCTGTGAATACAGCTAGTAACAAAATTGCATGACCACGACTAAGACGCCTCAGATCGATGGTGCACAATCCCCGCGAACCAATGGTTCTGCTCTACCCTTCGCGACTCAAGAGGTATCCGAGACCCTGATGCTCTGAATGCCTTAGATCAACAGTTCGAGACTTCCCGTGATCCGACGGTTCAGATCTCCTGCGCGAACTTGGACTTCGCAACTTCCCGACAACTCCTAGCTCTGACTTCCCGAGAAGAAAAATTCTGCCATGACCGATGGTCCACAATCCTCGCGATCCAACGGTTCTACTCTCCCCTTCACGACTCTAGAAATCATGCTTCACGAGATTGAGAGATGGCTCATCTCCCTTCTTCCGAGATCTGAAACCCCGATGCTCCACTTTCCTTAGATCAACAGTCCGAGACTCCCCATGATCCAATGGTTCAGATCTCCTTCACGAGCTCTGACTTCACGATTTCCCAACAACTCTTATATCTAACTTCCCGAGTTGAGAACTTTCACCAAGACCATATCTATGGTCCACGCTCTCCCTTCGATCCACCGCTGCGATCAAGTCGCGGACTCGGACTTCGCGAGTTCTTACAACTCTTACCTTGGGATTTTCCGATTTGCAGATTAGCGAAACATTGATCTCTCGCCACGTGTCCTCTATTGATGGACGGTCAAGAATGTTGCAGCTTCTGACTCTTTGGGTATTCTCTGACGTGTTCTTCTGAGTGTCTGGGCGTGAGATTCGACATCCAGAGTTTGTGACTTTGACAAGTACACTTTCATTCAAGGCGCTAAGGCTCGTGCTCTTTACTTCTGATGACTGTTGATCTATTGCGCTACCTCTTATGGTCACCCTCTCTCTTGAGCTTCTGATCATTTCTGAAGAATTTCTAAGTATTCAAAGGTGGCACCCCTTCCGGGTTGGGCTCATCTAGCTGGGCAATCTCCTTGCATTGGAGCCAAAGGGGTGGAGTTTAGGATTCCTTGGAATCGTGGAGAATGATTTGTTGCATGAAGTCAACCCCTGCATTGGCTAGTCTGTCCGCAACTTTGTTTTCACTTTGTCGAATGTGGGAGGGGTTTAGAGTTAGGAAGGGTCTGAGAAGTGCCTGGAAGTTGTAAAGAGGGCCAAGGAGGCGCCAAATGGGAGTAATTTTCCCTGGATCTCTTCCATTCAGGATTTTTGTTGCCAAGTCTATTATGATTTTGGAGTCTCCTTCAATGATCAGACAGATGAGGTTTTTATCTAGAGCGAATTGCACTCCTTTGATAAGACCCCAAATTTCTACTGAGTTGTTGGTATCACATCCGAGATTCTCTACAATGAGGCTTTGAATTTGGCCCAAGTTGTTTCTTATGACCACTCCATAGCCTGAGTGACCTGGATTGCCTTTTGATGCACCATCAAAGTTGACTTTATGGAAGCCAGGTGGGGGGGGAGCCACGCTAAGGGATTGAGGGATTTTGACTTTAGGGGGGGTTGCTGAGGAGGGGTGGAGTGTGAAAATGAGAAGCCCCAAGATTTAAGGAGCGAGAGCTCACTTGGTTCAGTGGGGAGGTCTTCTTGGGTCCATGAATGAATCTAAAGCGTTTCCTGGAGATGCGAGAGGATTGTGTTCCAGAGGAGGGTGGGAGGAGAGGGTTGGGAATGAAAGATTATTTTGTTCCTCTCATTCCATAATTGCCAAACTATGAAGCCTAGTAAGAGTTGCCAGGTTCTATTTAGGATAGGACTTTTTAAGGAACCAGAACCCCAATCCCCGATTGTGCTTATGATGTTGTTTTTGACTTGTTTGGTTCTTCTCATGAGCTTAGTGGCTTGGTTCCAGATGTCCTCACTGAGTGGGCAATTGTTTAGGAGGTGCTCCATGGTTTCTGCTTGGAGGTGATAGAGATGGAAAATCGAGGGGCCAATGAAACCTCGCCTTTGAAGATTGTCCCAGGTTAAGATCTTTTTCTGTAATAGAAGCCAGAGGAAAGTAGAGACTTTGGGCCAGAGTTTTGATTTCCATATTGTTGTCTAGATGCTGTCTTTTTGAAGATTTTGGAATTTCTCATGTAGAGTGTACCCCTCTTTGAGAGTGAAGCTACCATGAGGTGTATATCCCCATATGAGAATGTCTTGGTATGTTCTTTTTCGGATTCACCTTTTGGAAGTTGCTTGTTCCCAGTGTTGTAAGTCACAGTCCAATACAACTTGGAGTTACTGATGGGTTGATTTCCAGCTTTGCCAGGGGGAGTTACTAGGGGTATCTGTCCACAAATTTGCCACTTTGAGAGTGGCAAGATGTTGAATGTGATTTGTATAGGATTGTAGTTTTTCTTCTAGTTGTAGGGGTGGAATTTTCTGCCAGGAATCTGTCCAGAATAGGGAATTTTGGCCATTGTGAACTTCCCAGAAAGCATGTTCCTCAATGAGTGGCCGATTTTTCCAGGCCGCATTCCAGATGTTGGATCCTTGAATTTTCTCCTACATTCTTATAAGATGGCTTTGATGCATATTTGGGGCATATTTTCATTTCCAGAGTTTGGCCCATATCTCTGTTGGATTTTTGAGCCATCTCCACCAAATTCTTGCTCCCATGGTGCTATTTAATTTTCCAGGGTCTCGGAGGCCTAGTCCACCTGAAGATTTGGGCTTGCATACTTTGTCCCAGCTGACTAGGGCCCATTTTTTGTCTGGGTTGTGTCCATGCCATAGAAATTTTCTTTGCAGATTCCTTATTTTCTTTATGTCAGAATGGGGGGCGGCTAGGGCTGAGAAGAGGTAAGCAGGGATGGCTTGGAGGACTGACTTTAAGAGAACAATTCTGGCTGGAAGGTTGAGGGAACGAAAGGTCCAGTTTCTTAGATGGTTGGAGATGGAGAGTAGGAGAGAGTCCTAGGAAATGTTTCTGTTTGTTGAGTCAGAAAGAGGGAGTCCCAAAGAGAGAAAGGGAAGAGTGCAAACATGGGTATTCAGAATTTGAGAAAGGTGTTGCTGGATTGCTTTAGGAGTGTTAAAAAATAAGAGCTGTGACTTGGCCATATTAAAGGTGGTGTCAGAGGCTTCGCTGAAATCAGAGAGGATGGAACTTAGTGTATTTGCTTATTGCGTAGTGGGGGTGTTCAATAGCAGTGTGTCATCAACAAATTAGTTGTGGGAGGCTGCCGGTTGTAACCCATGGAGAGGGAGGCCTTGGAGGGAGCCATTTTGAATTGAATCCTTGATATAGCGTCTTAGGCCTTCAGCCATAATGAAAAAAAGGAAAGGGGAGAGAGGGTCACCTTGCCTTATTCCTCTTGTAGGGGAGAAGGGTTGAGAGGGGACTCCATTGACGAGGATTGAGAAAAAGGTTGAGGAAATGAGTTTCATTATCCAAGAGATCCAATCCTTGTTGAAACCAAAAGCCGATAGAAGATATTTCATGTATTTCCAGCTTAATTTGTCAAAAGATTTTGAAAGGTCAAGTTTCAGAAGAATACCTGGAGTGCGGGTGATTTTGAGGGAGTGAATGATTTCGTTGACAAGAATGATGTTGTCCATGATTTTCCTTCCTTCGACGTAACTTGGTTTCTCCTTGGAAATGATGAAGGGGAGTATTGGTTTAAGTCTTAGAGCTATGACCTTGACGATGATTTTATAGATCACATTGTAGAGTGCTATGGGTTTGAAATTCTTTGGGTTTGTTACTCTTTCTTCTTTGGCTATTAGGGTGAGGAAAGTGGCATTTAGTGTTGGAAGAAATTTTCCTGAGTTGCGTGACTCTTCCACCATCTACCACACTTCTTCCCTCAACATTGGCCAACATGAATGGAAGAAGTCTGTGGTGAAGCCATCTGGGCCTGGAGCCTTGCCTATGGGTAGATCCTGAATATCCTGATCCACTTCTTCTTGCATTATTTGTGTCATGAGAGCTTCATTCTATTCCTGGGTGATAATAGTTGGGATATTTTGGGTTACCCGCTCAATTGCTAAGGTACGATCCACCATTGGTTCTGAGAGGATATCCTTGTAGAAGTCTGGAAACTCTTGCGATATTTCCTAATGAGTTAACAAAGTGTTTCCTTGCGGGTATTCTAGTTTCGTAATGTGATAGATTAGGCATCTGTGGATCATGGATCGATGGAAGAATTTAGTGTTTTTCTCTCCCTCATTGAGCCATTGAACCTGAGATTTCTGTCTCCACAAGATTTCTTCCTACTTGTATCTTTCTTCCAGTTTCCTTTTTATTTCATTCTCCTCCTGCTGCTGAGTGATTGTGTGTCCTGAGAGAATGAATTTCCCCTAAAGGTCCTCTAGTTTTTGTTATAGCAGTTTCCTTTCCTGGAATATGTTCCCGAAGATTTCTTTGTTCCATTTGCACACCTGTTGTTTAAATTATTTGAGATTTTGCTAGAAGAAACACATTTTTTTACCTCTATGTATTTCCGCTGTGCTCCACCAGTGACGGGCTAGCTCCTGGAAGTCGAGATGGGCGAGCCAAAAATTTTCAAATCTAAAGGGTTTTAACTTGGGGGTGGCGATAGTGTCAACCCATAGCTGAACCGACTAGTGGTCTGAGCCTGCCTTCAGGAGGATGTTTGAATCTACTAGGGGGCCTTCCAAAAGGAGGGTTTCTGAAATGAGAAAGCGATCTAGCCTGCAGGCTATTTTTTGGTGACTTGATATTTGATTGGTCCAGGTGTAGGTACCATTGCCCTTCTCTATGTCTACCAGTCTAAGGTTCTCTATGAGTTCTTGGAATTTTGCGTTGTCCTACTCCAAGAGTTTTTTCCCCCCTCTTTTATCCTCCAGTGTGAGAATCATGTCGAATTCACCCCCTATTATCCATCGTTTTCCCTTAGCTAGAGAACCTAGGTAAGACAGGCTCTGAAGAAAGATGTCTTTGTCTTGTCTGTTTTGCGGTCAATATGTGTTTGTGATCATTCCCTCCTTGTCCAAACCCATGGCTCTATAGTGCATTGTGATGGTGTTTGGAGTGGAGAATCCTTGATCTAGGATGATTATATCAGGGTTCCATAGGATGGACAGACCTCCTAAAGCCCCCTTCGAGTCTGTTTGATAGGAGTCGCACTTGTACCAACATATTTTGAGGATGTCTTCTGTAGTTTTCCCAAAACATTTTGTCTCTTGTATCAAGAATATATCTGGGTCTTCCATTTTGATGGAATTTCAGGGAATCCTTTGCTTGGATCTTCCATTTAGTCTTTTGATATTCCAGGTGAGGATATTCATAGTTAACAGTTTGGTGGGTGGGAGAAGGAGCTCTCAAAGAGCCTATGAATATGTCCCAAGTTGATCATATAGTTTCCCGCCTCCTTTATTAACTGGTGAGACAATTTTTTGTCCTGCCCCTTGTTTTCTTTTGGGTGTTTTCTTGGATCTAGGTTTGGATCTATGATGATCCCCAGCCTAGATGTAGCCCCTACTGATGAACCCATAAAAACCTTGTGGACTTTCCTGAGTTGATCCTCTTGTAAGGTATGGAGATCCTTCTTGTTGACTGCCTCTTCTAGCCTGTCTAGATCAATTTCTACTAGGTCATGCTCATCCATTTCTATGACTATGTATTCTTCTCTTTCTGGTTCTTTTCCTGAGGCTGGGTGAGTCTGTGGGTCTTCTTGGTTTGTTGGGATCTATTACCTCTGTGTTTTTTGTTCTCCCTTGTTCTTGCTGAGATATTTCCCCACAGTCTTGTGGGGGTTTTCCACCTCTTCTGTCTCTAGAAGGTGGTTAAGGGCTTCAAATGAGTTGTTATTCGGGTTCATTTTTTCATTGACGGTTGTGGATTTCTTCTAATATTGTCTTCTTCAATTTTGGACCTAGATGAAACCTTCCTTTGATTTCTCTTCAACTTCCTTCTTGAGGGGGGCATTTAGAGGGAAATATCTGAAAAGGTGCCCATGTTCATGGCATTTTCTACATCTAAAAGGGATGTGTTCATACTCTATGGTTTGGGCCCATTCCTCATCTTGGTATTTTAGGGTAACTGTTCCTGGTAGAGCTTTCGATATGTTCATATAGACACATATCCTTGCATAAGAGGTATATTTTATCTGTTTGGTGGCTTTGGAAGATTTGACATATTTTCCCAAGGTGTTACCTATGCCCATTAAAATTTCCTCTAACCAAAACTCTTTGGGTAGGGAGTAGAGCCGGATCCATACCAGTGCGTAGGAGAAGTTTTCCTTTTCTGGGCAGAAGTGATCTGTCCAGAATCACAGATAAAGGCCAGTAGAGTTGTATAAATATGGTCCTCCTTCAAAGATCTGGTCCTTATCCTCCAAGTTGTAGAATATTACTGTAAAGAATCCTTTGGAGCTTAGATAGAGCTCATAGTCTCCCTTGGGATTCCACCACACTTTGATCCAACGAGTTAGATCCTTTTCTGAGGGCCAGAGACCTAGGAATTTTCCTATGAGGGCATGGTCCCTCATGAACTGCGTGTGCTCCCCTTTCCTGGTGGTTTTGATAACGTACCTGGGCGCAACCGAGGCTTGGGGGATGCATTTTTCGGGTATCTAGACTCGAGCTTCTTTTGGATGTGAGGACTCAGCATCCATATTTGTTTCCTTGCTTCCATCTATTTCTTCTTGCAGGTATTGTTCTCGCATGTACCCAAGCGACTCAAAGGACAGACAATGCACTCGAGAGATCTTCGGGTCATTTGTTGTAGCGTTATGGTAAGAGGGGGCTTTCACCCCCCCTTTTGTTCCCATTTTTCTTTGGAGATCAGAGTCGCAGAGAAGAAGTGATCAGTGCGTACAGAGGAGGTTAGAGGTGGCTAGGGTAGGAGGGAATCCGACGCATGAAAATCCTAAACCTTGCGAAGCTCTGAGGCCATGGGATGCCCAATCGTTCATGTGTTTATCTATGAGTTTGTTACGCCTCACTTATAAAATTAATTAGAGGATATTTTTTCTCCATGATCCACATTTCAGACAACAGTTTCGATGAAAAAATTCCATACTTTCCACAGACAGTTTCCCACAGATGCCTTCCATTACATGTTCATCTCACTCACATCAGATGACATGGTGAATTACACACTAAGGTACCTTGTTTTAATACTTCATATCGAGCGATAATGTTAATGTTTTGGGCAAGAAAATGTGATCATGGGTTGAATTGGATTATGAATCATGATGCTTTGAATTTATACTTTTTTCCTTGTTTCACCTTTGTGGTCATCATCATCTCCTAGTCGAGTGTTGTCACTCTTGGGAAAAGTTGTACTATCGGGGGGCCTTAATAGGGGTAATATGTCCATATCTTAATACATACACAACGCACTCCATCTATCCCCTCTATGTTATCCTATAGTTTGGTTTGGTTTTCATATGCCACCTATAAACATTCATGCCTCATAATATCCATGAGAAGAAGGAGCTAGAATGCTCAAGGTTGATGCAACTTGATTAAAACAAATGATATAGAAAGAGAAAATGATATAACTCAAATGAAAAGAAAAGTCATTTTGATATATTTTCCTGTTAAGGACAAGATTCAACTTCGTAGAGTATTCTTATAATATTTTGATATCGCCTCTTCATTTTTATAGCGGTGCTACTCCTCTTTCTAACTCAAATTTTAAAATTCACCTATTCAAAATAATATATTTAAACATTCATACCATCAACACCTAAGAGTGGACCAGGTGGTAAACAAAGAACTAAAGAAGGACTGTAAACCATAGCAAAATAATGAATTAAATTGAAATAAAACAACTACATCTATTCCATCAAATCCATTCATTGAGTAAAGGAAAATGATTCAAAGCAAGTTATATAAGGTAGAAAATAAGTAAAGGTCCAAAACAAAAGGCTTTAAAAGATTTCAAACATTTAACATCATAAGGATGAAATGGAAACACATAATCAAGATCTCATGCTTTAATGAAAGTTAGAAATCACAAAACTTACGAGTTCCACAAATAGCTCTCTGTGAGATTCTTTAAAAGAATATTACAAATTGGTTGTCCAAGTTCAAATAAAATGTGTGCAAAAACAACACAACATAATATTTGTGATACTTAAATGATAAAAGGAAATGTGTTTGTCCTAATGGACTGGGATGGGGTTCCTGTGGACCATATAGTAGCAGAGGTAACCTGGAAAAAGA
>WSFP011548212.1:0-11411 GCA_009831015.1 Picea engelmannii | reverse complement strand
TAATTAGGTAGTTGATTTAAGTTATTATAATCATAGTTAGTATTTTGTGCATATAATAGTTAGTAGTTTATAGTTAGAATAACATAGTTAGTTTGGTTTGTTTTATTAGTTTCTAGTTTCCTTTATTTTAGTTTGTTTTCTTAGTTAGTTAGCTCGTTTTAGTTTGTTTTATTAGTTTCTAGTTTCCTTAGCTTAGATCACTTAACTTAGATCAATTTTTTCTCTTTGGTTCTCTTAGAAGACCTTAGAGCGACCAACGGAGTCGTTAAACTCGTCAGGGTGGTCCATTTCAAACGGCTTGGGTTATTTAGACAACCCCGGACCGGTTCCACTCTCCCAGTTGACGGACGGTCATTTTCGCCCGTCAACACTCCCTCCTTGCCCACGGCTCCATCAAAATCCATGCTCCAAAAGTCTGCTGACAGTTCCTCACTTTCCACAGATTCAATATTTCTTACCTCAGTGTTTTCTTTATCTTCTTTCGAATCAAGTGTATCATCTTCCAGCTGAGCGATTTGTTCTTCCAAGTCACCATCATTGTATAGAATGAAAGAATCCAGATCAGAGTGTGCATAGTATAGTGGGTAGTTGTGTGGATTTTCCCGACTGCTGACCATATATTTCATCAGAGTTTCTCTGTACAGTCTTCTCTGTTGTCCAAATACCGGGATGGTGGCATAGGACATATCTAGCTACATAGTTCCTTTCATCTTAGCTCCCTAGGATCTTGATAGTAACATATTGTATTTTGGGGTAATGTCTACAACTACAATATCCATCACCATACTCTTTGTTTGGATTTGAGCTAGGGTGATGCATAAGTCCTTAATTAGCCCTATACATTTGAACTTGCTAGAGTCAAAAGAATGCACATCCTTGTAGGGTCTGGTGACCTCAAGACCCAAATTTTCCATCACATCTTTGGGCATCAGGTTGTGAGAGGCACCTGAATCCAGCAGAGCATTGTGTAAGATCGAGTCGTGGATATTCAAGCTGATGTAGAAAGGGGCAACGACACCGTTATCAGTTTGACCATCAACGTCAGGAGCAAACAGGAGCTCAGGTTGATCATCAGCAAGATTTACCGTGTTCGAGTGATTTGTTGACCCGACATTCAAGGCCTTCGTGCCTATATTTGGTTCCATGCTTAAGGCTTTAATCACCTACAACTTGTAAGCATTTTTGCTCATCATCTCGGAAAAGGGAATGGGAATATTCAATTTAGGTAATTCTCCTTCAAGGCTGAAAGTGGTGGAAAATTTACTTAGGTTCTACACTTCTGGTTTATCCATCAGAGTCCTATGGGCAGAAACACTTGGTTGACTAGTTGACGAAACCTCAGTCTGATTTGATCTTTGTAAAATCTTGGGGCTTCTTTTTGCAAGAGATTCGGTATTATTCCTCTCAAGGAATTTCTTGCGAGAGGTTTCCGAGGTTTTCTTGGTCTCGACTATTCTCTTCGTTTCGGTAGCCTTCTTTGTGTCAACAACTTTCTTTGGAGGGTTGTCATTTTCCCTCTTACTTCTCAGGTTGTATTGTCTGTGGACCTTCATTATAGCATGTTGAAAGGCCTGTTGTTATGTTTCCTCTGCTTCCTCATTTACCTCTGTTTGTGAGAGGAGAAAAAGCTCGTGTTCTTCCTGAGTAAGAAAAATGGATTCATCATCGTGAACGCCCATGAGGTTTATATGAGTTTCGTCCAACTCTTTGATTATATCCTCACCTTCATTAGCATAATTTTCCTGGAGGGGTGGTCTGATCTGTTGATCAAGCCCCCTCTGTTCTCTTTGATCTCTAGGATCTCTTTGCCTGATCTAGGGAGGATTTCTTCTTAAGTTTGGGTTTCGAATTTGAGGAGCATCTTGGTTCTCCCTCTGTGGGTTTCTGTCAGCTATAGTAAGTCTTTCCATCATTCTTTCCATAGATTTGGCTATGGAATCTACTTTAGCATCTGACAAGGAAGTGGAAGGCTCTTCCTTGATGGTGACCCTTCTTTATGTTCGTTGCCTGGATCTTCTAGCTAAAAGATTTGCTTCCACTCTTACTGCACTTTTTTGCATGTCTTCCAGAGTAATGACATTTCTTTCCCTTAGCTGGTATGACATATCAGCATCAAATCCATCAGGGGATTTGATTAATGCCAAACCTCGAGGAGGCTTGATATCAGCTGGAATTACATTGTACAGATTGTTGAAACGAGTGCAGTAATCTTGCACTGTCTCTCCTTGGTTCCTTCTAATATTCTCATATTCTGACAAGATCTGGAGGGTATTTTTCTTTACCTCCCATCTGTCAAGAAAACTTCGATGAAAAGTAGCAATGTCAGTTATGGTAGCATGACGTAAGGCTTTGAACCACTTTTTGACTTCTCCAGTTAGACTCTGTGCAAATAGTCTCATCTGAACATCAGCCTCATCAACTTCCTGCAAATCAAAATAATCATTCATTTTGTCAACATGTTGTTGTGCATTCAGAGGACTAATACCATCAAACTGAGGAAGTCTGGTTTGATAGTCCTGAGGTATGACATGTAAATGAGCGGCCAACACCAATGGAGCATATCTTTCTGCCATGACTGGTGGAGGAGGTTGGACAACAACCTATGTGATTGGAGGGGAGGTGACAAAGGTTGTGGAAGATGAAGGGCTTGGAGGAATGGAGTGAGTTATTTTAGGTTTAACAGAAGCTGCAACAATAGTCAAGGCAGAAAGTTCGACTGACTGTTGGAAGTGAGCTTTGTCTAAGGCTTGATTAAGATTTGCTACTAGGTCTTCTAACTTGTCAAATTCCTGAAGAAATATTTGATCAATGTCTGCCCTGGGAGATAGTATTTCAGGGGTCCTGGGTTGTAGGATGGTTTGATCTAAGATTGTTTCACTTACAAAGCCGTCAGATTTTGTTCTAAAAAGGATTTGTTCAAAATATATGTCAAACTCGAGATCCTGAAGGGAAACTGGTTTCTCTGGGAGAGAAAAGGACCTATGAAGAGGACTGTGACTCCCAAAAACTTTTGTAGCGTTTTTCTTTCTAAGTAATTTTTCGGGATTGTCTATTGTTGTTGCAGGTTCTGCATTTGGATGAGACTAGTGAAAACTCTTTTAGGAGCCATAATTTTTAATTTTAATTTTTACTTTTAGAAATTTTAAACTAATTATATACAAACTTTAACAACCTCTGAACATTATCTCTTTGTAAGTTTGGGTTTTGTGATTAGTTCAGAAATAAAGTTTTCTTTGTCTAGGGAAAATAAATCGCAAGATGGAAAGTTTGTTCAGTTCCCCAATATGGTCGCCACTATGTTAACGCTCTGTAAATTCCCAGAGGTTGTCGTGATGTAGAAGAAATTTACCAGAGGTAACTTTATCCAACCACTTCGAAACTGGGATCTAGCCCTTCCAATTTCAGAGAGGGGTCTCTCTGTAAGATTTAACTTTGTTTCAAGTTTTAGATATTAGGCTAGTTAAATAAATGAGGCTGTATTGTTTATTTTATAAAAATGTTTGAAATATCGCTTACGCATCCATTGGGCTATGGAGTCTGTTTTATAAAGTTTCAGACCAAAGAACAAATTTTATAAGGTGTTTTCACAGGGCAGGATAATGCAGCTGTTAGATCCTTTAGAATAAAAATGATGGGTAGAAGAAAAGATGAGAAAATAAATTATAACAAAGAAGCATTTAAAAATTTCTTTATCATAACGTCAAAAGATAAACATTTAGATCTTTAAAAGCGAGAAACAAAGTATACAAAAGATAAATTATACAACTTCAACTTCTTTTAAATGATCAGATATAGAAAACATAAATGATTACGAAGATAGAAAAACCATTCAACGAAGAGGAGTAAACATCACCAACACTTAACATGCAGGAATCCTATGAAAATTCCTTTTTATTACTGGTAAATCTCTTGAGAAAGATTACAGTGCTTACAACTTGCTTGGGCATAAAGATCAACCCTCAGTACTTCGAAGTTTGAAGTATATATAGGAACATTACAATCGATCTTGTCATTAATGATCAGGTCGTGGCAATTTCTAAAGCTAACTAACTAGATAACATAATACAAAATTGTAGGAACTGCTAATGATCTGTCGAATTCTTCATGCCGATTTTGAGGAAGACTGTCGGGGAGTCATTCGCTTGACTTTGACTGCTCCACATGCTGACTCAGTTTGTACACATCATCCCTTATTCAATCAAAGCGCACAGATCCCCCCATCTTTGTTGATTGGGAATGGTGACTTTGAGTAGTCTTTGATACACTTCATCCATTTCTGTTTATTTTGCGAAAGTTAGCTTAGTGAAGAAGATATACTTGATTTCATGTTGGATGCTAAGGTTCGACTGTAGAGTCTCCAAAAATACCTTGCCTATTATGCTTCCCTGTATCCCTTAAAACTTGGAGTTGTCCTTTGCCACCATGGCCATCTTCTGCTTGTAGTCAGACAAGGTCATCAGCTTGTCATTTAAAACCAGTAAACTGGGAAGACCTTTCTTCTGCAAAGCATCAATCTTGTCGAAGAATCTCTGAACTTCGACATCCATAGTCTGGGATCTCTCCTCTAGCTATAACATAAGTCATCTCTTGGTCAGAACTTTCTTGATTTCGAGGATCGTCTCTGTCCTATCTTCAATCTGCAATTCTTCGAGCTCTTCCTTTGTCTTTGAATTTAGGAACTTGATAATTTCATGCGCCTCTGTGGGCATTTCTCCAAGATCTCCCTTTATTCTGTCAATGGCCTGTATGCTCCTCAACACCAATTCATGTTGCTCAAACATGATCTACACAAGTGGCCAAATTTCTGTCATGGATTTTGAGATATCCATCCAAATGTTTTCTTTTGCTTCAGCTGGAGTTTTGCCCACAATTGTTTTCTTTTGCAGCTGTTGTATTTCCTGCTTAAGTTTTTCTGATGTGTGCCTCTCAGTGTTGTAGCTGGCCTAGAAGGAGGATTTAAGTTTCTGGAGATATTCTATCTCATGTTTCAGTCTTTTGATCTCTGCTCCTTGTATGGTCATCTCTTCCATTGACTTAGCTAGAGTTTCAACTGTCTCTAGAATTGTCACTAGGGTAGCTGTTGGAAGTTTTGTTGTGGTGGTTGTTGATGCTGTCACTGTGCTCACTCTTGTGAGGGGGACTGCACTCAGTCGAATGACTTTCATGGGCGTCGTCTGTTTCTTTTCATTTTTATCACCAAGGGGTTAGAACACATCATTCAAACATCAAAACCAAGAATTTTGACCATCATTGGGCTTGTTTTATTGAAATAAAACCAATTAACCTATGTTCTATCCTACCTACCTAACACATTTAGCCCAGATTAGACCATTGGGGTATGAATTTACTCTACCCTGGGGCTATTTGATCAAGTTTAGATAGTTTGATCAAATTTATTCACTACCTAACCTATCTACTTGGCTAAGATTAAACAGTTTAGCCAAGCCTTATTCACTAATCCTATCAACACAAATTTAAAGAGACTTGACCATGATTAAATTGTATGGACAAGTCAACATTATTGCATGGGGCTATATCATTTTTCCTTTATGCCCTTTTTTGTCTTTTTCTTTTCTTTTCATCTTTATTCTTTTTCTTTTCTTTTCATCTTTTTCCTTTTTCTTTTCTTTTCATCTTTTTTCTTTTCCTTTCTTTTTATTCTTTTTCTTTTCTTTTGGAAATAATTTGCAAAATGAAATATTATTTACAATCAAATTACACCAAGAGTGTAAATTTTCCAGTCACCAGTTGATTCTATGAAACATAGGGTTATAACAAAATGCACGCTTAGGTATACTATGTATCATAGCAAGCATAGCATAGATCATATAGTAGATTGTTGTTGTTTCTTTCTTGTGTGCTTTATTGCAGAGCATTATACATAATATTTACATAGAAATGCAAACATCATTACAATCTATTTTGCTCTATTCACATTTTCTTATTCTTTGTCTTCATTTTTGTCCATGCTTTTGTGCCCATAACATTGTCAATCATATATATTTAATTTGTCATTCAATTTGCATCATAGAATCAAATCATTAATTTAGCGTAGTAATGATAATGACATTATATATTTAGATTAGATCATTTGATGTTCTTGCTTGGTTTACTTGCTTTCAATATGCTTGTCGTTATTCACACTCATTTATTGATTTTCTCGATTCTTCTCCACTGAATGCTTTTACCATAAGCACAAACCTCCTCAAATATGTGGTTGTCCATCGTGGTCTCCTAGAAACTCACATATCAATTGTATCAAAGTAATTAAGTAGTATATTCACACTCTTGTTGATTTATGCCTTGGTGTGATTATGGTCCCAATAGGCACTGCTTGGATTGTAGTGTGACCAAGAGCGACCCCACGACAAGTTCTATAGGAATATCACATGTGGCAAGAATATATTCCTGATCATGTTCAATGCAACCATGACTCAAACATTATCTTTAGCATGTCACTAATTCTTCATTAGTGGATCTTCCATGTGTCACCTCTAACATATTAGTGTGCATCCAACCACACTTAATTAGGCTCTAGATTTTTAGACATAGTCAATAAAATCATACCCTTGAAACCATCAACATGCTTTTCATTTGAGGTGATCAAAGTTGATTAAGGAAATGCTAACGTCAATGATCAATTTAGGATTACCCAATTATTTATAGGATCCACAGGGTGTTTATTACGCCTCAATGCCACTTTCTAACATCTTCAATAGTGGTAACCTTATATATTTACTTGTATACATGATCCATGGTCAATCAACCTATGGCCTACCTCAATTCACCAACACAGATCCTAAAATTACTTTTTTAAATTTAATTTTCTCTTTGTGTTCAATTATTATTGTGTAAATATTGATGACCTTGAATTCAAATGCAAAACAAACTCAATGCAAGTAATTCCCAATAACACACTATAAGACATAAAGATTTATCCTATAGAAATCTAGTGTGTGAAAACTTGAGATCGAATTGGTTTGCTAAGCTCTTTATTATTCTTGGGCAAGTTACATAGTATAAAGGGCCTAATATAAGTTTGTTCCCCGATGCCCAAACTTAAATTTTACAGGCCTATAATACATCCTATGGTCTACTTTCATCATCTCCTCACCCAAACTTGACTCTCTCTCTCTCTCTTTAAAAGTTGTCAGTAGCCTTAGTCTCTTCAATTCTCTCTCTATAAATTGTTTCTCTACCTTTATAGGTGTTTGAATTGACCTCTTTCACTATTGACCTAACAAATCCCCATATCGTCTTCTCTTGCACATCTAACCCAACAGATAGCTAGCAATAGATCCACACTAAGAGCACATTTTGAACCCAACAACCTGTCTCGCCTTGCACTCGCCATACCCCACCCCAAATCAATCTCGACTATCTACATATGGTAGGCAACTAGGTGCTTGGGTTATAGGAAGTTAGGTTGGTGTGGTCAATGATAGTTAGGAATTTTGGTTTCTGCTTAGGCCCCTCTTTCCTCCAAAAGAAAAAAATGCCCCAAAAATCAATTACAAGAGTCGGGCAGTGATGTCATTTCTCATATAGAGTCATTGTGGCCATGAAAGGGTTTCTCATGACTTTTATGGCATTTATGTGGTCTTGAGAAACTTTTATTTATAAGGCCCCATGAATTTCCTTAATGTGCACGAGTTCTTCTTGATATTCCTAGGTCTTAAAATGTTCCAATACATGTCACAAGCTCTCATACATTTAGGATCCTCTCCCCTTGTGGAATTCTTCCTTTGATGCAAAGGGTGGAAGCATGTATAAGGGTGTCTTCGTGCCTTTTTATTTGTTGGTCACTCTACCCGCACATTCAATTAGTGATGTAGAGTGTGGAAAGTGAAAGGTGGAGATAACACTTCTTGCTTGTGTTTCCAAGACCCCACATCCCTAGTTTTCCTTGAGCTAGGGGTGGGCCACTTTAAAATGTGCAAGCTGGAGGTAACACCTCATGCCTAAACATTGTCAAGATTTGCATTCCACTTGGGCTTGGCCTTCACCTAAACATGACTTGGCCAACACTTGATATTTCCAAGGGCAGAGGATGGAGAAGGAATTCAATGGACCTATCCTAACTTTTACCATGTCTTCCACATTCTTAATTATTTGAATACTTGGTGATTTTTTCACCTTCAAGGGGCTAATCAAGATCCATATTTCATACCCTAAGAACAATGTAGAGCCTGCATTTAACCATTTCATTTATTATAGATCATCCACTCATATCAATATAAATGTTTAAACATATAAATCAATAATGGCTACTAGGCTGGTGAAAGAAGGGCATTAATATCGTCCCCATCATGATTTAAGCCTCTGTAATGACAAGCTTGTGTTTGTGCTAATGCTCATGGATGTGCCAATGCACACAATAGTGGTTAGGGCCAAGTACAAGTCCTATACATATTTGGAAAAATAGATACCCCTAATTGTCCAACCTCTTAGATAGAAGATTTCAAATTAAATGATGTTAGTTGCATTTTCTCCTAGGTAGGGGTAAGGTGTGCTAGCCATGTCATGATTAGAGTAAAATAGTTAAAAATAAATAAAATGTAAACACCTAATTTTTAAATAACGAAGCAATGATCATCATATAGTTTTGTAGTGACATTAGCGAGATCAAGTTCTACCATAATTGTCCTCATAATATGAGCTACAATAACCCCATGCATCACTTTGATCTCTTTCATTCATTGTAGTTATTTTATACCGAACAATTGAGTTAAACCTCTCTCTCTCTCTCTCTCTCTCTATTGATTTAGTTACTAAATAATGATCAACACACTTAGTATCTAACTTGATATTTCCACATTCTCATGCCACTTTGTGCTTGGTTATGTTGAACCGTGTGCCACTGCTTTCATGACAATCAATCACAAATATTTCCACCACTATCATGACTATCAATCACAAATAATTTGGTTGTAGGCTCTTTAATGAAACATAATCCATCGGCCTTACCAAATTCACCCCAAGTCAAATGGACAATCCATTGAGGGTGATCATCCCACCTTAGATTTGGATCATTGGTATCCAAGCTCTAAAGTTCAACGTTAAAAAGTAATTGATCATATGATATTTGACAACTTGACTTTCCTCGCCACTAAGGAGTCCATTGCTATCCAAGATCTATAAAAAGTTTGACTTCTCATTTTTATCAAGACTTGTGTGGTCTAAAATCAATGCCAAAATCTTTGATGATTGTTTTTTTGAAGATTATTTACAAGATAAACTTATGTAGTCCTTTACAAGGAATGCAATGGGAAGAAGAAAATGCCTATTTAGACACTCTATGAGTACCAAAGGTACACAGTTAATCCTACTCCCTCTATATGTCCCTTCATATGCTTGACATCTCAAGAAATTACAGTGGAAGTTCCATTGGCTTTGCTACACCTAATGCTAGTGTTGTGCAAAATATTATCAATGGACCTCTTCAAAAGAAACACAAAGAAATCCTTAACTGATGCATAGAGTTGTTCAAGACAGTAGTGCCACCATAACACTTCTAGTGCAACCAATCATAGATCATGCTCATTTATAATGCATAACCCCTTCAAGATAAATAGCAACCACATCATCCCCCTATTCAAAGGGGAGAATCATGCAAAGCACTCTACGAGTGGATTAGTCCCCTATAGATGTATTTTGATGCAAAACATCTCAATGGTATAGAGTCAATTTAGAGTGTAGTCATGAAATTGTCAGTTGATGCAAAATTCCGGAGGGAATAACACAAACAATAATATGAGGAGCATGGTGAGTCCATTAATATGTGGGACAACTTCATGAAGGTAATGTATGACAACAATTATCCATTGAAACATCAAGAGCACTAGTACATAAAGTGGCAACAATTGTACTACTGGCATGACCCATTTATTAAAGAGTAGACATATAAGTTCCATGCCCTCATGGTTCATCTATTCATCATGGATGAGGGGATGAATCTAACAATCAAGTAATAAAGCAATTTCCATTGGTATATTAACAAAAAATGGAGTTTCTACCATCCATGCACTTAACAACACACATATATTTGTGGAATGGATTGAGTAGAAATGATGAGGCTCAAAGAGCCTCATATAAGAAAACTATGAGCAAACTAAATAGAATCATAACCAAAGAGAAAATTAAGGTAGTGATAGAGAACCCAAAACAAATTGTTGGCTTATTCACTTAGTCAAAGGCCTTCTTATAGTTTTCATTGGGCTCACTTGTAACTAACTACCACAACGAAAAATACTAAAATAAGATGCACACAGCTCGAAGGCTGCAAGAAATGATAAACAATGCAAATGAACTGAACCTGAAGGCTAAAAAGAGTTACCTCTAACTAAGCACACATATTAATGTTGGACCAATATAATGAAGAAGAGAGTTTCGCCCTCATAGAAGGGGAACTCCTTGGAGACTGTTCTAGCTAGGCACTCCTTGTTCCATAACAAATCCTCCTACTTTAGATCAAAAGTATCCTCGCTTTCCTCCTAAACTCTAAAATATTTCCATATACTAAAGTGGACTATGGGGGATGACTTGCCAATTTGGAAAGACTACAAAGGTATGGAATCTAGAACTATTCATGTAGAGATAAGAGGCTAGGGAATTATAGGAATGTTGAAGTGGAGTGGTGTAGCACAGTTCAAACCCTACCTACATATAAAAATGGAATAGATGAGAATTCTAAAAGATGTTGTCTGGTGACACTATAAACTAAACTACTACAGAAGATGTTGGAAATGTTGACGTGTAGCACTACCCTCCTAGTTTATGTAGGTTGATCGGGGATGAATGTAACATTCTCCAACTTAACCAAGGAATGTTACTAGTGAAAAATACACATAAAAATAAAAAAGTTTCTACTAATTCATTTCATGTAGCTTACTAGCCACAATTTATACACATAATTAATTAGATTCGGATACCCATAATTAAATGCATCTACAACATTCTAAATGAACATGAATGCAGCTAATAAATCATCTACAATGACACTTAAAACCATTCTCATGCACAGGATAAAATGCACAGCCATAAGACTCATAAGAAACTCGATAATTATATAAACCCTTATCTTTAAAAGAAAGTTTATGCAACCAACTGCTTGGGAAGGACGTTCCACCCAACCGTAGACTTATTATTCCAAACATCAACAACAAGTAAACCCCGAGTTGGGGCTAGGAATCCACAGAAGAAGGGTGCCTCTCACAATCCAGTCACATCTCAATATCCCACAACCCATTGGTATTCTCCTACAACTATCCCAAATTTCCTCCAACTCTCTTCCTCTTGACCTACCCAACCCAAGGAATGTACCCCTTCACCGCTCTCAGTCCATTGTGTGTCCCATTCATTTATCAAGGTCTCTCTAGCACAGGAAACCAAGAATCTCTTTGTTGGTAACT
>WSFP011548209.1:0-11411 GCA_009831015.1 Picea engelmannii | reverse complement strand
ATATTAGTAATGTTATTTTATTTATGTCGGCTTTAGGCCATTAGTTGTAATTATACCTCCTATTCTCCTATATATACCAAGGAGACATTTTCATTTTGAATCATCTTGTACTTGAACATTTAAGTGGGGTAAAAGGAGGTTTCACCCTTGAAGAGGCTTATTATCTAAAATTATCTCTTTTTCAAGGTGTTGAGTACTTTTTCTAAGGTTATTCTATGCTATATTGATATTTGGTTCCTAACAACACGTAGCCTCTTCTCCGATAGTAAACAGATGGGCAACGATGTTGTTGCGACAGGGGGGAGGGAGGACTATTGAGGCCTTTGATGACAAGTTTTTCGATTGGAGGTCTCAGTAGATTCTGATGATAGAGGACTATCCCTATGCCGAAATTGACTTTTCCAGGGACCCTGACATGGGAGTACCTCCCAGAGTGATACGAGGAGAGCTAGGTAAGCTTGCTTTTCAAATTTATTTAATTTTTTTATGTTGTTTTTATAGATATATCATTTTTTGTATACTAGAGCATCTGACAAATACATGTTTGTTATGTGCAGATGTGGGAGAAATGCATCCAACGGACTTTGCGAGGACCAGGTGACGTCCTCAACCAGAGGTTGCACCAGCCGCAGCTAGCAGACCAACAGTAGTAGGGGGACCTCCAGTCGATGAGGTTGAGATATTTTTGAGACGGGTAGAAAAAAACCTTACCTCTCTTACTCGCACAGTCCCCATGGAAGATATCGAGGATCTGTTGCCATCTATGCAACCTCATGTAGTTGGGGTGCCACGTACTTGGGTCCGGCTATTCCGACGTTTAGAAAATGTCATTTTTCAGTATAATAGGGCCAATAGGCCTCATCCTTAGCTAGGCCAGAATACCTATGTGCCGAGGGCACCTTTTGTATATTTTTGAGGGCATAAGCCCCGTGACTCTTTACTAGACACATATTTTTAAGGTGCTTGCACCCACCCATGTACTCCGATATTTTTGATATTATATATGGATTTTTTTTATCTTTTTGAGTTTTATGGATTACACTTATCTACAAATTTATTTTAATGTGCATGTGTGTGCTTTTTATTACATGTGTGCAAGATGCCAATCTAATATATGATTAGCTAGAGTATCTGTAACCTGATTCAATCTCCTAGGAACATGGATATATGTAATGTAATCAAAGTTTCATTCTAAGAGATGTACCCTAAGGAACCGTCAGTGTAGATTAGGATCATGAACGCGATAGAATCCATTTAACTGAGAAACAACCAGCTAAGTGTCTAAATAGACTTAGAGGTGAGAGATACCAAGAGACAAAGCATCATGAATAAACTCAATAAATGCGTTTTATTCGGTGACATTATTTTTGGTTTCACCTAAACAGATACCTCCTGAAGATAGCAGCTGGCCCTGAGGTGTGAAAATCACCCAAGATGCAGAGGAAATCCTCTGAGTGTGCCGACTAGTGCCATCCGTGAACCCAACGAACACCTCTGATTCACTTGACATCTTCCATGATGAAAAGATAACATAAAAAATGACACGTCCATAAAACCGAAAGAAAAAACTAAAATGTAATAGTACAAAGACTATACATATGTTATAAAAAGTCACCCAAGGTGACCCATTTATGAGTAATACTTCTTGAGGTAGAGCCCATTTCTAGGCTCTGCCAAAACATTTCCCTCAAAGTCCACAAGATGATAAGTGCCCTTTCTTAGAACCTCTTTAACAATGAAAGGTCTGAACCACATGGGTTTGAACTTGCCTACCCCCAGGGGGTCCTTATCTTGGTCATAGACCAGGATAAGGTTGCCTTCAGAGAAAATATGAGGATAAATGGACCGATCGTATTGACACTTGAATTTTTGTTTGTGAGCTTCATTAGCTAAGTTTGCATCACTATGCTTCTCATTGAGTTGCTCACGATATAATAATTGCTCTTCAAACAGTGAAGTGTTTGGCAATAACTGTACTGCCAACTTTAAATATGGGATCTGACATTCTATGGGAAAGACTGCTTCCATCCTGTAAACGAGTTGAAAAGGTGAGAAAATGGTTTCATTCTTAACAAATGTTCGGTAAGCCCATAATGTCGAATATAACATCAAATGACAATTTGACTTGGCCAAATTGATCATTCGTTGTAGAATGGTTTTATGAGATTTATTTACAGCTTCCACCTGAACATTCGCTTGGGGGTAGTAAAGTGATGAATGTTCCTTCTGTAACCCAAGATTTGACGTTAACTCAGTCATCATTTTTTTCTAAAAGTGACTGCCATGGTTAGTGACAATCTCTCTCAGGACGTCGAAACTTGGTATTATCTGGTTGAACAAAAAGAGAGTTGTTGTCTCCCCATCGTCTTTAAACATTGGCATATCTTCGACCCACTTGGTGAAGTAGTCTACTGCTACGATGATATAGTGGTTCCCCCTTATTGAAGGGGGGGTGAATGTAGTTTAATCAATCCCCCATTTAGTGAAGGGACCAATGGTAATAACAGGAAAAATGGGAGCGGGGTGTGCCCTCATCTTCCGAGAGAAGATATGACACAGGTGGCACTTCTTGACCGATTCAACACAACCTTTGATTAATGTCAGCCAAAAGTAACCAACTCGTAGAATTTTTTGGGTTGTTTCCAACCCAGAAAGATGACTACCACATGATCCAGTGTGCCAATTGTTAAGCATGATTTCCTCTTCTTCATGAGTGAGGCATCGACGAAGGATGCAGTCTACACCTCGACAATACAAAGTGTCTTCGAGTATGAGATATTTCTTATCCTGATGGTGTATACGGTGACACTCGTCACGAGAAGTAGAGGTGGGACACTTCAAATTCTGGAGATAGACAAGCACATATCCATACCAGGGGTTGTAAGACGCGATCAAAAACATGTCTCCTTTGATAGGTGACTCATTGGGTATAACATCACCTGATTCAACCAAAAGTTATGATATGAGTTCCGCAAAGACCATCGACTTTTTGGATTTCACCGAAATGAACTCCAAGTCGAATTCCTATAGGATAAATATCCATCTACTGATATTTCTGCCAATGACTCGTCATGTCAATACGTATTGAAATGGGTTCAAAATGGAAATGATGGTGGTCTTGCGAAACAAAATTTAATGACGGAACCGTTGGATAGCATGGAATGCTGCCAACGCAAGTTTTTCAATATGGGAATAATTGAATTCTAGTCCAACTAGGCCTCGGCTCAGGTAATAAATCACATATTCTGATATTAAATCATCCTCTTGAACTAATACCATATCGATGGTTGACTCTGTAGCGGCCAAGTATAATAGGAAATATTTATTATAATTGGGTGGTTGAAGCAGAGGGATAGATATGAGGGCATGTTTTAATGTTGCAAAAGAGCATTGAGTGGCTTCATCCCAATGAAAAGGAATGTCCTTCTTTAATAAACACATAAAACCCTTTGTGATCTTGGCATATTTGTGATGAAACGCCGTAAAAAATTCATTTTTCCCTGCAAAATCTGAAGTTGAGGTATGGGGCATAGGGGAGGCAATTGAACTATTGCCTCAACCTTTAGAGGATCGACCATGATCCCTATTGTCGAAACTATGAAGCCTAGAAGACGACCCGATGTGACATAAAAATTGCACTTGTTTGGATTCAAGTGGATTCAGTAGTAGCAACATCATTCAAGGATAAGTCGGAGGTGTTCTAGATGATCACCTCTCTTGTGATATAGTGACGCTAAATCATCGAGATAAGCCTTGACTATGTGTTTGAGGTTGTGGAAAGAAAAAGACATGGCCTGCTGAAATGTAGCTCCAACATTTTTTAGACCAAAAGGCATCTTACGATAAGCGAATGTACCCCACGGACAGATGAAAGCGGTTTTGTGTTGGTCTTCATGTTTGATCTGTATCTGATTGTATCCCAAAAAACCATCCATGAATGAAAAAGACTCGCAACCTGTGCATTCATCGACTATCTAGTCAATAAATGGCGTGGGGAAATTATCTTTTGGGCAGGCCTTGTTCAGATCATGGAAGTCCATACATACATGAATTGTACGCTATTTTTTATTGACTAACATGGGATTTGACATCCATTGACTCAGTTGGACGGGGTAGATGAAACCAGCTTTAAGTAGTTTCTCTACTTCAACCTTGATAGTTGTTTCTTTCTTAGGATTGATCAGACGAAGCTTCTGCTAGACCAGATTGACATCAGGATAAGTCTTGATTTCATATTCAACAATTCTTGGATCTATTCCTGGCATTTCCTTGTAATACCAAGCAAACATGTTGCGGAATTCTTTAAATAAATCCATGTATATTTGAATCTCCTTGGGGGAGAAATCTACTCTGATGAAGACATTCTCCACGACGCCAGGGGTTCTGGAGATGTCAAAACTTATCATTTCAGCTATTGTTTCCATATTTCCTTTAGTGTAAATAGCGTGTGTTGCCAAAGGATTAATAGGAAAAGATTTATCTCCAGTTATAGTCAGAGTGAATTCACTTGCTTCAATTCATCTTAACTCTGGGAGCAAATAAATTCTATGATGAAGATCATCCCAGGGTTTGTCTGGACTAGTCATTGCCTCAATAATTGCCTCGTCTAAGGGCAAGAATAAGTATAAATAATATGTATCAACAAGGTAACCTTAAGCCCAAATAGGATTGAGAATTGGATCTAAATCTTGTGTAGGAGTCATATTGAGGTCGACATAAGCTCACTGGATGATCGAGTATGCAACTTCTACCATGGACAAAGGCATGGCCATGCCATGGTGCTCTATCCCTTCCATCGTTGTTGATGGGGAAGGAAGAGTCCATGGATCGTTAAATTATGTCGTCTGAAACAATGAGATTTTAAAAAAATTGGCCTGAGGCTGGTCGGGGACAACCATCATGTAATGGACATTGTCAGTCAGAGGTGGGTAATCAAAAGTACCCATCAAAGGTGGGCACAAACCAACCCCTACATTGACGATGTCGGGTTGAGGGTTATCAATCATCGGGACCGTGGAGACTCCCGATCAAGGGTCAGGACGAAACAAGGATAGATTATCAATGGTCATGATCCAACCCTCATGTGGAAACAACAAGACAAGGAAAACTTTCATGACCACTTCTTGCATAGAATAGGTCCAAATCCTTCCTAACAAAAGATTGTAGTTGAGAGACGCATCGACCACTTCAAGTTCGATGCACACAATTTTTCCCCCTAACTTCACGGGGAAAGAGGGAATGACCCCATGTGGTTAGAAAGAACGACTGTCAAAAGTTTTAAGAAGAGTAGGTGATGGAGACAAAACAGGTTGTTCGATGGGCTTCCAACACACCAGAGACATCACGCATGTCAAGGCACCCTCATCCACCACTGTACGAAAAATATTCTGGGTAAAAAAGTTTTTGGTGTAAGCTACTACTATCTAAAAAGCTACATGGTAAGGAAGATGAGGTTTTAAGTTGGTCGTATCAAGCATGATCATTCCTAGATTACAAGTCTCAACAGATCCTAGGGTGGCTAACAGAGCCTTTGTCTGAGAAGGGAAACTTTGGAGGACTTCCAAAGCAGACACCGCACAAGGGGTTTGTGATAAATCCTCCACCACAGAGTAGTTCTAGGAGGACCTTGTGTTTGGGTTGTGAGAATCTTTCTTGAACGCACCTTTTGGAATGCGGGTAATTATTTTTCCCAACGTCTTTTCAATCTGGAGAGGAAGAGTTTGGTTTTTAGATTCCTTATCCTTCTAAGAGGTGCTTGGCTTTTCGTAATCATGTACTCTAGTCGATATATAAGCATCAACTTTCATCATATACACCTCTCATCATATATTATGTGCCAATAACTTCTAGGCCTCCGCAAGCCAAGGGCACTGATGAGTCGGGTGGTCTTCCTTGCAAAGACTACAAGGATACATCGACTTCTTATTTTTAGTGTCACCCCCCCCAGCATTATCGGTGGGTTTCTTATCCCTCTTACCCTTCTTTCATTATTTATTCCTTTCATCAGGTTGTTGGGTGGCCTTTGGGTTTGTCATTTGCACACTGTGTACATCTAACTTTTGGGTAGGGGGAACAACCGAACCGATGGTATGGTTGGCCACTATCTACTGTATCGACAATTGTTGCAATTGATTTAACAATGGATCAGCGGGCTTTGTTTGTGCTAAACCAATAATGCCATTAGCATGTGGTCCATACCTTTGTCTAGTTTTGTCAAGGATTGACCTAGGTGCATCTAGCAAAATCTTGTAGATTAAACCATACTGAGAGTAAATTAGCTCTAGTTGTTTATCTCTCATTATCGTGTTTTCCTTGGAAAACACTCCGGATGTTGCAATGTCTTTAGATAACTGGGGTACCAAAGACTTAAGGAACCACTCTAGAAGGAATGTTGGTGGGACTGGAACTTTTATTAAACTCTTCCAGCATCTCCATTCTCAGATGTGATCTAAGATATGGTCCTCTTTTGTCTGCTCGAAATTGCCCAACAATTCAGTGCCAGTGTCATATCTCACAGGAAATTGGAAATGGTTGAATAAAGCCATTCCCAATTCACCAAAGGAAGAGTATTGTGAGCGGTCGAGCTCGATGTACCATTTCACAGCACTCCCTATGAGAGTGCATTGAAACAATCACAAGTGAACGGAGTCATCGCTTAACAAGTTGGATGAGCACCATAAGTGGAAGGTAGTCACATGATCGCTAGGATATTTGTTAGGTTTGGCCTCAAACTTTGGAATGTCTGAAGGCAACTTGGTTGGAATAGGAGGCCAACTCAGATCATGACAGATGGGCTCATTTAAAATCCTTGTCAAATATGGCAAGTGCAGGGTTTCCATAAATGGTAGTTTGGGTTGTGGATTGTAACCAGGGAAAAGGGAGCCTGGAGTTTCACTAGCACCAGGTTGCCAGGAAAAGTTAGGTTGTTGGTCAGGGCTCTGGTAGTAACTATGGTTGTGGCCAGCGTACATGTTCTGCACTTTTTGATACATCATTAGTCGGTTCCCATAATAAAACGTAAAGGTCTAAGCATGTGTCACATTATAAGGATTTTCGGAGGGGTTGCCCCCTGCCGGTCCGATGGGTATAGGCATTGGGCCTTGCCCGAGGTTCCACTAGGTATGGAAAGGGTTTCCCCTGATCAAAATCCATGGAAAGGGGACTGGTCCCTACCACGGATTCCAAGGTCCTTTTGAGGAAGGAATTCCAAAGTGTGCCCATTGTGCAGCAACAGTACCATGTACAGGATGTGGTTGTCCATAATAGGGGTTGCCCCCAACCAAAATGAGAGCTGACAAGAAAGCATTGTTACCAAACACGCCAAACAAAGAGAAAGGTGTCGAACCAATGAACATGTTATAAGGAGGGAGTTCTTGACTACCTGCTCCAGACAAGTTTACGTTAGGCCCAGTGGAGTGTTGAGGAACACCGTCGAGTGAGGGGGACGAAGGGGGTATATGACCCCCACCGTAAGGGAAAGCAATAAAGGGAGAAGAAGTCCCCCCAATAGATCCTTGCAGTGGAGCGTTGAAACTCCCTGCCCCCAAACATAAATTTTGTAGAGTAAAGGAGGAAATTATAGTACTCATACCGAAGCTAGGCATCCCGTATGAGAACAGATGGCCTGTCTTGTTCTGGGTAAATGGAGCAGTGATCACCGCCATAGATGGAATCGCATCATTGCTCAAGGTAGAATTAGTTGAGACCATAGTGGGTCAGATTGAAGATAGTTGTTTAGGATG
This sequence comes from Picea engelmannii, assembly GCA_009831015.1. Taxonomy (NCBI): domain Eukaryota; kingdom Viridiplantae; phylum Streptophyta; class Pinopsida; order Pinales; family Pinaceae; genus Picea; species Picea engelmannii. The sequence goes on along the minus strand of WSFP011548209.1, from coordinate 3,669 downwards.
TGGAACACCCCTGGTAGTGACAGTCGTGAAGGAAATATGAGTATTCCCTGAAGAAGTGTGTTTGCTTCCATTTTTTCTTATGACACTACCTGACCCTCGTAAGGTAGAAACTGTATGACAATGGGTATCGATAGATCAATGATGGGAGGGTTATATGGACTGAGAGATTCTACTCTGAGGTTAGAAATGATTAGTTTCTCTAGAATCAAATGTTCTTCTCTTGAAGATGGTTTGGGCACAGTTTCTTGTAACCCGATTGTCTCAAAAGACCCTTATTGGTCTAGTTTTCTCCTTAGCGGTGGCAGGGGGGGGTTCGAGGTCAACCGGCGGCAGGCCCAAAAGCCTTCACGACCGGTGGAACTCTTGATCCTCCATTGTGTGAGAATATCAAAGACACACTAGGGAAATCTATAATCATTTGAAAACCAGCACGCACTAGAAAAAGTACCTATGAGATAAAACAAGCAGTCACTAGCTAGTTGGAAAAACAGTTACAACAACCAACACTAGAGAAACTTATCGGTGCAAGTGAAACTCAAATATGGAGGCACCCTCCAGATATACTATACAAATCATGGCTCTATGTTTGTCCTAGGTACCATGGTATACCCCCGCAGTCACCTGTGTAAATCACTAGAAATATAGGAAACTAGGTTGCCAGTGTGTAAACAGTCATCAGGCGGGTACAGTCGACAGTTGGGTGGACTGCAATGAGTAGGGTATCAAGCCTGAAACCTATCAAGGGTATCGAAAGAAATTTTTCCAGAAGAAAACTGAGGACCTCGAATGGATTCGAGACCCACAAAGCTCTGTGGCAAATGCAATCAACGGAATCCCAAGAGAAGCCCTCTATATGTGTTCCCCACTACACTTGGTCCGACTTTGGAGGGGTTATATCCGCTACCTTTCCTTACGCGACCTTATGTTTAGCCCCTATGTTAGAGGGGGATCCTGGATAAATTTCATGATACTAGACTTTTGACACTCCCTAGCACAAACTCTTATGTTTTTTTTAGTAGCCTTGAAGAGTTTCCTCTCCAATCCTAAATCAAGGCTCTAGCCTAGACTAGTTGATGGACCCTACAAACATAAAGTCTAGTTGATTTTAATTAATCATTATTTTTAGTGGTTGTCTTAATTCAAAGAGAACGAAAATGAAACCAGTGATGTTTTTCAGAGATGAAAGAGAAGAGCATATAATGAAAAATGGAAACAAATCACTTCTTCACAAATTCAATTTTGCACATTCAAACTCTTCAACCAACTTTTCAAACTTTGTTTTTCTAAGATATTTCAACAGAAAACTCAAAACAAGTTTTCACTCGACTACGAGCTACTTATTGTCTTAAGTCAATCATTTAAGAACTTATTGCCTCTGTTTCTCCTCAAAAGAAGAAAGACAAGCAACTAAGCTCAGGCAGGGAGTACTGGTATTGAAAACTAAAACCCTTTAAAGGTACAAAATCTTACTCTTGCCAAAAAAAGATGCAAGGAAACTTGAGAAAACAAGGCTAATATGAGGTTATACCTAGGCTACAAACTGCAACAACAGAGACCCAGAACTAGATCCAGAAAACCCCTGAGAAGGATCGCTTCTGACAGAGAAGAGGATGACTGCCTCTCTTCAAAAAGAATTTTTCTAGACTCAAACACGTTATTGATCCTTTAGCATCCAGTGTATGTACGCGGGCTGGGTGAATTCAAGGTGTGTGTATACACGTGGAGGCCTTATACAGGCTGTGTATGGATTTGTAGCTTCCTGAAAAAGAAAAAATAGCCAAGAGAAGAAAGCAAGGAGTACTGGTATGGAAGACCAGAATCCCTACTAGCTCAGACTTTTGTAGAAACTTGAAAAAAAGGTAATAAAACCAAATTAAAATGCCCAACAAGTATCCCCAAGAACCCTAGAGATCTCCCTACTATCGTCACCAATTTTGTTGTGGGTGGGAAATCCCCCTACAGACTAGCATTAAGGGTTCTTTCATGCATGCAGAAAATGACCTAAAGTCTCCTACGTTTTACCAACATCCCAATCATAAACCCCATTATTCATATGCAAATACAAGGTTAAAAATATCAAGTTATTGTACCTTAGTTTCCATGTTTGATGTTGATCCTTTAACATTTTGTTTCTCCTTGACTGCAAATCTCCTCTCAATGTTGACCTGCATTCACACAAAGACAAACAAATAACTCTACATGCATATGATCTATGAACTAATGGGTTAGAGATTCTATCAAAATATAATCAAATTTAAATATTGACAATCTCATATGGTGGGACATGGAAAGTACTTTTTTTATTAATCTCACATTGAGAGTAACCTTACATTAGTGATATTGGCCACTACTCCTCGAATCTAGTCCTGGGCTCCTCTTCAACTGTGCTCCAACTACTTTTGGTATATTCTTCTCTTCAAACACTAGTTTCTAAAAGGTTGGGACAAAGGGAATGAAAAATTAGGTAGAGTTTCTTTACCATTATTTTCCTCCTTCCAAATGGGACCCCTACCCCTTCTTTTATAAGATAGAAAGGGATAGGTATTTGGTCGAGTGACCGGCTATGGGCGGTCAAATGGTTTAGGTAACTTACCCAAAACTGTGAGTTCTCTCTACAACTTTCCATTTTTCATTCTTTTGTAGGTATACGCGGGTTGTAGTGGGACAATCAACATATATATGCGTGCAGTAGTGGAGCAGGGCATGTGTGTCTTAAAAAAGGGTGTTTTTAAGAAGAGTTGTTCAATAGTGTCTTGGAAAAAGATGTAAAATGAGATGGCTTGATGCCAGGTAATCATATCTGGTGTAATTTAGGGTTATAACACACATAGACTTGTGCGCCTATATATGGGACATTCACGTAGTTGTGCGCAATTGTCTAAGGCACAACCACATAGATATATGATCATTATTTTTGAAATGTTTTGGGTGTTTGAGGCTGACTCAATTCATTTTTTGTGGATGCAGGTGATATTTGGTACCACCAAACTGTGATTCATTGGAGGGAGAGGGATTAGGAGTATATCCAAAGAGATGAGGGAGATGATGCACGTATTCAATGCAATTTGGCCTAGGTGGGCTTCTTGAAGTTCTTTGATTGTTCCCTAGTGAGGTCACAGGAGGAGTTTCTCTGGTTTTTTATTAGGATATGAAGGCCCTATATCTGGGATGATGTATTGTTGGAGTAGTGTGGTGGGGGGACATGAGTGGTGGTATCTGGTGCAATGTGATACTGTATATGGCACAATGGTAATGGGGAACATGCCTCTATGAGTGATGCCCCCAACGATGGATTTTCCAGAGCTAGGAGCACCATAGCTTCCATAGTGTGATGTATGGGAATGGCCCACTTTTTGTACTATATATGTATAGGGTTAGTGTGTCATTGTTTCATGGAAACCTACACAGGAGACTTAGCTAAATCATACACAAACAAATCTTATCAAGAAAAGGAAGAGAGATACAATATGAAGAATGAGAATCATTGCATATTATGATCTAATCAATGAGTGAGTGATCTTCACTCATATAGGAAATGACATCCTATAATTAGGAATGCATGCATAATAGTGATGGTATAAAATTAGAAAGTCTAAAATAGAACTAGTCAGTTAACTCCCACTGAAATAGTGTTACTCCCACTGAACTAGTGTGCCAAAAATATAAACT
>WSFP011548196.1:0-11412 GCA_009831015.1 Picea engelmannii | reverse complement strand
GTACTATAAAGTTTTGTTAATTTTGGGTCTCTTTCTCAAGTAGTATACCTACCATGCTAGTCAATTTAGGTCATGGTTAGGTAGCTATAAGGGTTTTGGTAACAAAGACTTGGTAATTTTGGTATTAGGTTGTGGCCACCTCTCTCTATGTTTGTATTACAATGTCAACTAGCTAGGATGTAGTGTTTTCTAATACATTGATATATATTATTGTTAAAAATAACAATACTTTTTATTATTAAAAATAAATTATTAATTGAATAATATTAAATTATAAAAGCTTAAAAATAAAATATTAATTATAATTTTTTAATAAAACATATTATATTTAATCAATAATTTAATCTTTTGTTACCACTAAAAATGATTTAATAATATTAAATTATGAGGGATTAAAGATATTTTATGTATAGTTGTTATTGTTTTCCAATTAATTAATTTTATATATATATACTTAACATTGATTACTATAATTAAATAATTATAATACTAATAGTGCAGTGGGCTAGCTAGAGTGGTTGTGTGCTTTGAGTTTCATGCAGGAGGTCTCGAGTTCGATTCCTTGGGCTAGTAGCCTCTATTGTGTGCCTCACTCAATGTCACTGCTAGGTCAGGGGTCATAATCAAAAAATAACAATGAAGATATTGTTGACAATACACACATACACTCAAAACACACCAATTTTAGTGGTTTTTATCATTTTACCATGTATATGTTTGGTGTTAATATGTTTGCATACCTATTGATTGAACCAAACATTGGGGATTTTTGTTCATTAAAATATATTTTATGAATTATAAACTTAGATTCATTAAAATCCACAACATAACAATATGAAACCATCGTATATATGAATTAAATAAAAACACTAAGAATACAATGAATACTTGACATTACTACACTCTCAATTCTACCTGGTCACCCACATTTAGTTCACCACATACATTTACATCATCATCTTCTTAACCCAATGCAACAATTGCAACAAGTAAAATTTTGAAAACCATTTTTCCCTTGGGTGTATAAGGAATAACAAACTACCATTTTTTATCCATTGTTTACATGTTCTAGAAGCACAAATGGTTTGGCTTGAGATGCCAAAATTTCTCTACATTTGTCACTAGAATATAATTCACTAAATAGGTCATGTCTAATCGATATCATTCTATCAAAAATATCAAACCATTTACATTTAAAATCAGACATCTAAAGGACTTATAGTGCAACAAAATTATCTCGTGAATGTTGCCTTCATAATCAAGTTGTCCTTATATTGGGTTTGTGTCCCTTGAACTTGAATGATTTGTTTGATCAAGTGCAGTAGACACTCCACAACCACATGTTTGTCTACCATGATCCACACTCTCCATTCTAAATGATGACCTTATACCCACATCGCATGATATCTTCTTACTTTCATGCATAGACAATTTGCACATTAAAATCAATAATTATTCTTAAACTTCTAACAACACATAAATATGTTTTAATCTAAATATACACACTTGGTCTCTTGATCCATCACATACATCATTTCGCATCCATTTCTCTTTCCTTGTTGGTTAATCCCAATTGATAAATTTGTTAATTCACTCGTTTGTTTGTTTGCTCATTCACACACATTTCCTGATATCCTCCATATTGAACAAACTGAATTTATCCATTTTGTTCCATTTATCCTCATTTGCAATGTTAGTAAGCATTTAATATTATTCATTTTTTATGAGGAAAATAGTTATTTATTTAAAAACACAATTGTATCTAGATATACATCAAATAAATATATTACCTCTCAAAATCCATGTTTCTCCAATTGTTTCAAGTTTCTCTCCTAATTATTCTTCATTGTGATCACCATCCCACGTGATTAGAGAATCTATATACATTTGTTTAATAAACTCGAACATAAAAAAGAAAGATTCATTAATAAGGAACCCTTTGGCCATGGACCTTTTAGGTATTGATTGTTGCCTTATAAACCCCTTAAGTGTTTTTATGTGCCTATATAGGAAGAGCATCCATTTGCAACTCACCACACTAGCTAAATTAATGTCTTTGACCAAATGGACCAAAAGATGGACCTAAGTATCCATAAAACTAGTAGGCAACTCTTTCTAAAAATAACAAACAATTTCTACTATTTCATTGTGCCATCTAGGGATGCTAGTGACATCGCTTTGGATGTGATCCACCTAAATTCAACATGCCAAGAGTTACTATTTAGTAACTTCATAAAAGTTGTAGTACTTGATATTTTGGTGTCTTGTATACTTGTTGAACATAAATTAATGGTCCAAATAAAAATAAAATTAACCACCTTATAAATGCATATAATTATTCGTTGGCATGTCACAAATCTTGTGTGAGACTAGTGCATCCACGTATAGCTATCAAATAGATATAATGAACATATGCATACTCAAATAGGTTAAAATATTGTAATAATATTACAAGGGTTGGGCATAAATTATGGATTCTAGAAGAGAAGGGGCAAGGGAGGAGATGGAGTACAAGAAAGATCAACTCTTAGACTATTCAGAAGACCCATATGAAGGTTTGGAGGTTTTTATCTCATCTAGACATAAGGAACCATGAAACAAGTTTATGGGCTTTGGAAAGTAAATTCCTACTGTAATATGACTAGAAAACTTTAGGAATGGAACCCAAAAGGGTCTTGAGGGAAGATTATTTGGGGATGTCAAGCACATTGAAAGATTAAGTGGGGATTCAAGCTCAAATCTTCTATTTGGAAAAGGAGATCAAGGCTTGTAGAGGAGACAAGCCAAAGGAGGAAGGAGTTAATGATATTCTTGTTGCTATTCAGGAGGAATTGGAAACAATGAGGGACAAGACTCCTCACACGAGACCAAATCAAAAGGAGGGTTTTCAATACGGAGAAGGACTACAGGCGAGATTTGTTGGAAGAAGGTTGGACTTTGAGGATTTAAGTGGTTTGGAGTCACAAGAGAATAGAGACAAGGAAGAGGGGAAAGAAAACTAGGGGAAGAGAGAAAAATGTTGTGTTAATAAAAAGAAGGAAGCAGTGAAGATGGTGTGGGGGAGGATGTGCATCAAGCATAGAATAGAGCATCACGGTCTAGCCTTAATAGGTTGATTTCATGGACGTTAGATGGCAGAAGAAATGCTTATAGAATGGATGAGGGTGAAATGGGCTCTAGTTTCGGGGTATTCTCCCAGATTTCAAATGATGGTGTGGGGATGGATAGGGTTCATATCGAGGTCAGCGGAAAACATGGGAAGAATTATGAGGCAACAATTGTACCGGGGCATGTCCATTATGCATGTTGTTGAAATGGCACCCATGCTTCGATCCAAGAGTGGAACCCATATAAAAAAACATATTGGCCTAGGCAAAGCTTCCAAGGTTACCTCTTGAGTGTTGATCAGACAAATTCTTCAAGAATATAAGAGATAGTGTTGGAAAGACACTATATGTTGACATTTCTTATAAGACTAATTTGCAAAGAACAATCACAAAAATTCTAGTGGAGGTAGACATAAGTGAAGGGCTCTCAAATAGTATTGAAATAGTAATGTGTTCACATTCATATAGACAAATAATTGATTACATAAAAACTCCCTTCAAATGTGTTAGATGCCATACCTATGGGCATGTTGAAGAACAATGTAGTTTTGGTTTATAAAAAAGGCATGGAAGAAGATTCATTATCAAAATGAAGTGAATGGTGGCTTAAAACCTATAAAGGGGGAGTTGGTACAAGCTAATGGTTTGTTCAATGAAAGGGAAAATGGATATGAAGATAGTGGGCTCAACAGAAGATTCTATGAAAAATCTAAAGTAGAATCCAAAAAGAGCACAAGACCCTTGTGACAAATCTCATAAAGGAAGGTCAATGCCAAGCAAAAAAAAAAGAGGTGATAGAGAGCATTCAAGCTAATGATATCTAGTAAGACAAAATTGGTAAGCTAAATCCTATCAAATAAAATTGGTAAACACGCCAAATGTTATATTGTTACAATAATCAATGGGGGGAGGGAAGAAGATTGCAGAGGCTTTAGGTAAATTACTAAAAGGATGGGACTTTCATGCACAAGATGCAAATGGGATTTCATGTGGGTTAATTATTAGGTACAAAAATGATATTTAGTTATTGAATTCTTCCTTTCTTGCAGCAGGTATCTATACATATTTTATGTTTCAATAATTGAGGTAAAGCATAAATGTGATAAATGGACAAAGAATAAAGCTACAGGAAATTTCATAGCAAAATTGGATTATGAGGCAAAATTGGTAGAGGAGCAAAGAGGTGAAAAATTATGGTAGTGGAAGGTGGTTTGAAAACTTGAGAGTCTTCTCAAAATAAGAATCTTTTTATGGTGTGCTTTGACAAATAAGATACGTATGTGGAATAATGGGTAGAAAATAAATTGGAGTTGTCCGGGATGGGGTCTTTTATGTAAGGCTGATAATGAAACAGTGGATCATGTTTTTGCCCTATGTACTTTTGCTAATTTATTTTGGAAAGAAATATTGCAATTGATTAGTGGAAAAAATCAATGGGATAAGGATCCATTGGTGAAGTGTTTTGAGTATTTGTGTCATGACAATTATGTTGCGAATCACACAGCCTTACCTTGCTTTGTTTTGTAGGGGATATGGCTAGGCAAAAACAATAGATACACATCTAGAGCAAGTGGCCCATCAAATCAAGAGTGCATATGGGGGAACCAAAAAAAATTCAACTCCAAAAGCTACATGGGATTTAAAATTGAACCTATAATTGAATTTCAATAGCCTAGAGCTACTTTAATGGGGCTTGTCAAGGGACCCCATGTAACTGTGGTTTTGTCTACATTTTGTTTCTATCAATTTCTCATTACGTTACTATAAAGTATGGGTTGGACATGGAACTAACAATCGAGCTGAGCTATATACTTTGTGGCTTTTGATGCAATCTGTTGCAGACATGGGAATCCCAAAACTTCAAGTATTGGGAGATTCTAAGTTATTTATAGATTAGGCTAATGGGCAAAAATATGATATCAAATTTGTTTTTTAGCCCGACCATGAGAAGAGTTGTGGAGATTAAAAGAAGGTTCGACACTATATCCTTTCTTCATATTTATGGAGAATTTAATATAAGGCAAATCAACTCTCAAAGGAAGCCTTGTCTCTACAAGAAGGAACCATCACAATTTAAGAAATTAGGGATGGAGCCTTGATATAAAAAACAATATAAAGGCAATACTTATGAGTAGCAATTAAAATATGTAATTTTTTTCTTTTGCAATAAGACATTTATGAAATTAACATAGTTGCCGACTCGACAAGTACCGTTACCTGAAAACGAAAAATCTAGCCCCAAAAACTTATATGTTTTGGGTCAGAAGCATCAAAATCAACCCTAATTTCTAAAAGTGGTTCTATCAGTAGCACATTTTTTCTTTGGGTTTAAAATTACCACTTTTGCAACCATGGCCTTAACACCATCATAATATTTCCAACAAAAAAGACCTTAAAACCAACCTCGACTCGAAAGGTAGCCCTAACAGTGACACCATTTTTTGTTTTCAAGGTTAAAATTAAAACTTCTTTGAAACTTTTGGTCTTGACAATCAATATTGTTGCACCAAATTCCTAAAATCATTCCCCAAATCAAAAAGATACTAGGGATAAAATTGCAAGTTTTTGTAATTGTACCCTTGACAACCAGTGCTTGGAACCAAAATCTTAAGACCAACCCCCAAATCGAAAAGAGACGCTATTAGTAACTCCCTCTTTTTTTTAAGTTAAAATTGAAACATTTTAAAAACCATGATTTAAAAGCTTAATACTATTGCAAACAAAATCATAAAATTAAAAACAATAAAAAAATTATATAAATTAAAAAAAACATGTTTTTTAATAAAATTAAAAAATGAGCACTTTAAATAAAAATAAAAACAACATAAATTAAAAATGAAAAAAGAATGAAAACATCAAATTCAAAAGACAAGGAAAAGTAGCGAAAAATAAAAATAAAAACAAATATGCATTTACAACCAATATTAAAAAAATACATTAAAAATTATTTAAAAAGAAAAACTTAAAAAAAAACAAATATGAACCCACCATTGTTTATATAATCTTGTAACAATATTGAAAATATTGAAAACTAGTTAATAAAAGTAATAAAAGGGGTTATTATATGGATGATAGTTTACACTATCAAGGAATTAGGATTATAAAGATTTAGCGTTGTTAGGTTGGGGATTAGAGGTGTTAGGGGTTGAGGCAAGTAAGGGTGTCAAGCAACAGACATTATGGTGATTAAGATAGATTTATGTTAGTTATTAAAAGTATAATGCAATGGATATAATTCAAAAAGGGGAGTTATATTGATTGAATCAATATATATGTTTTACCAACTATTCGATCATGTGGGAAACCATATATATTGAGAAATCACTGCCTGGATTTGCATGAAATTCATGCAAATGGCACAACTTGATGTTTGTTCTCAAAGAATAGTACAAAAGTCATCATGATCAGGTACACAACAAAGTTTTAGTTAATTCATTATTTTAATTAATTACAAACAAAAAAATAGACACACCCCTAAGACTGGATAAAAAAGCACAAGCAATCCATGAGAGCTAAAAGGGGCCTTCCAAATGACCATTCACAAGGAATGATGAAATCCATCGATGCAGCAAGCCAAGAGAAGGTATGAATGAGCAATTACAATATGCTACACCCAAGGTGATGAAATCTAAGGGGCCTCTTAGTCTCTATTTTTGGTGCCTTCACATTCCCATGGAGAAGGGGTCATTGACCTTACATATCAAGCAATTCACAAATTTAAATGAGTTGGGAGACCCATGTAAATTTTCCAGACTGACCTAAACATTAACACCAATTTGGTGCATCCTTTCAAACTAGCAAAGCACAAAGGACTTTCAATCTTCCTATGACAATTATATGTTTCAATTTTTTTTAACCTTGGAGTGTTATTTGGATGCCTACTTCTAAGGTCCAAATCCAATCTAATATATTTGGTACCTTTTGTGTGAAAAGTTAATATTGCTAAAGTTGAAAATTTTCTTGAAAGGGAATGACATAAGAAGTACATCGAATAAAACAAAACCAAGGAGTAGCGGCATGGAAACAAGGAAAACACCGGCCAAAAACTCAGATGATGGCGATGATAAGGACCCTATGAAGATTTTTTTTGAAAAATCCCATGTTGTACATACCTCTGCTAAAAGAAAAAGAGAGACCCAGAAAACAAGACTAGAAATGCCTGAAATTCAAGAAAGTCCACGGGAAATGGATGTAGATGAAATTATCAAAGAACCCAACTGGTCAGAACAACGACTACTGGAAACCTAAGAAATTGATGAATCTTTGGTCACCCAAGAACCAAAAATATTTGAGGAAGAATCTGTAACTCTTCACCACACAACCTACAATAGAAATTACAAAAAAATGTTAATAGAGAAGGGAAACATGAAAAACAAGAAAGTGTCTGAGAAATGGAAATTAGAAATTGATTTCCATAGGGTTGCACCTTCAAAGAGTGTACAGTTTCATGAGGAAACGAGAGAGGCATTGAAAGATTTTTTTTGTGATATAGAAAAAGAAAAATTAATTTTAAGGGAAAAAATAAAGGAATTAGAGACAACTCTGATACCGAGATCATTGTTTGTTGAGTCACTAATCACAATTCAACCAAAACCTACCCTAGAGGATGTCCCATAAAGTAGCAGTAATTTGAAAGGTTCGTCTAGTTTGTTGTCGATAATGAGAAAGTATCTTGGAGATGTAATTCAAAAACGAATAGAATTAATCCAAGAAATATGGGAACTTGCACAAAGCTCCACCGGTTTTTCAGCGAGGATTATGCATTTCAAACAATATCTCCAAAAAGATATGGAAAACAATGAAGGTCTCTACAAGGAAGTTGTGGGAACATTTGCGGCTAAAGCTTCAAGTTTAAGTGACACCCACAAAAGAGAACATAACCTTCCCTCTAGTATCTGGATGAAACAGATCAATGCTTGCTGGTTGAAAATAATTTAAATCTTAGGAGAAATGCTAAATGAGCTAGATGTTGTGAAAAGTAAGAGAGGTGAAGTTTTCTCAAAACTTGTTGATCTCACAAAGGAACTAGATGACCCAAATTTATTAATGGACACGATACTTATGTCTATAGATATTATTAAATCAACTTGAGGCATTAAAAGTTGCATGGGCGAATGAGTTCAATGACTCAATAGAATTCTTCGAAGATGAAGATGAAAGGTGGTTGGTCCAATATATTAACAAGAATGTTGACATTGACGAAAAGTTGCACCAATTGGGTATTGACCTAACATAAATGGAGAATGAGTTGTTCGAGATAAATACCAAGCATGAGATCATGGTGGCCACAATGAGGGAATACATAGAAGAGTGGCTAAGAAAATCCCTAATCAAGATCATCGAGACAGATCAGCATGAAGCAGTTACAACATTTATGCCACCTCCAACACAACAACCATCTACAAAAGAAGAATCATCAAGCAAGTAATGGTTGGAATAACATTTCCATCATAGTGAGTCAAGTAGAAACCATATTCTCACACTTGCCATCTTTTCTTCTACAACCGTTTGTCATATTTCCTTTTCTGTTCTTAGAAACCCGTGAAACCTAAGCCTAACCCTTGGTTGTTTTTATTGTGTCTTCTCTGTTTTTGTGTCTTCCAGGTCTCTTTCATTTTATGGTCTGTAGGAGCCCCATCCCAGTCCTCTTTGAAGTACAAACACAATCTCTTTTATTTGTATTTAAAGACATTTATTGCCTATTTATTAAAGACATCTATTATTTTTTTAGGTTCCTAGAGAACTAACTTGGGACATAACATTATTGATTTCTCAAGACTTTTTAATTTAAGCGCGAGATTTCAGATGTGTGTCTATCATAATATTTATTGGATTTAATGGAATGATCATTTAGAGTTATTTGTCATATGTGGTCCATATTTTCCTTTCCCTTTTGATGAATATTTTTTTCTACTTTGATGAATGATGTGATGGAAATGCCATTCTTCTTTACTATATACTCTTTTGGTTTATGATCTTGTAACATATTGTAAATACTTGCTCTCTACAAGATACCTGGTCCTTTCTTAGGTATTATTTGAATGTGAATATTTATTTCAAGAATAAGACCAGAACTCTCGCAAGCCTTTTTATGCTCTTATATGTTATTTGAAATAGAGGATTACCACCTCTTTAAAAATGCAAGGGGATTTATCCTCGTGAGGTTGACTTAAAGACCGTAAGATAATATTTCAGATCAACAAACCCATCTCTGAAATAAGCCTTGGATTTCTAATGATTCTTCAACGTCATCCATCGAGCCTCTTCCATGGCCACCCACCTCCATAGAGTACTCAATTCCTTCTCCCAAATGGATCCCATGAATTTAACTTTTGCCAAAGTCTCGAGACTTGTGGTTGGTCATCGAATTAGGCCTCTATTATAATTTTAGAGTATACGCCCGACAAAAAAAATTATGTAATGTATTGGCGTCTGAAAGGCCTTTGATGTGCAAAAACATTAATGGTGCTAGAATTATAATCAACATATTCGATGGAAATTATCATATAATTTCGTACCAATTCTAAATGAGTATACTTAGAATGGAAATAATTGAATTGATATGTGGAAGGAGATCATGGTATTGCCCGATAGTGTGTAGGGTGTAATGTGGAGGGTGACAAGAAAAAATGTGTTGGTTAGGTTACATGTAACACACCCACTACAGAAACTTAAAATTTTTCGGCTTTTTCTTCTTTTCTTCGAGGAACAGAATCCCCGAATTTCTATGGGGCCTGGTGCAGACCCTAACTTCCCTTATCCTTACCCATGTGATCGTGGGCTATGGCCACAGGCCTTACCAGAGAGGTGTTCCCATCTTTCTCGATTCGGGGGAATCGTGATGCAAGCGTTCCCCTACTTTCTGTCTTTTGAGGTGCCGAAACCTGAAAAGAATATAACAGCTCATCACATTTATTAATGGTTCGGATTAAATTCTGACACTCTACCTTTCGAGGTTTCACACACCGGGTTTTCGCGATATATATATAAATATGAGGGATTCATACCCTTCAGTTTTCTGGGTGTCGAAACACCGAAAACCTTATATTTCCCCCAAGCTCATTTCAGGGTTTTGTTAGTCGGGATTTCGTGATATGCAAAGACATGAAATCTCGCTCCTAGGTTTCCCGGGAGTCGAAACTCCAAAGCATCAAACTTTAATTATGCTATAATATTTCGGGGTTTCGCAAGTCGGGGTTTCACAACTGGCGAGTACAAGGGAACTTACCCTTGGGTTTCCTGGGTGCCGAAACGCCAAAACACCAAACTCAAAACACGCTATACTATTTCGGGGTTTCACAAGTTGGGATTTCGTGACTGACGAGTACAAGGGAACTTACCCTTGGGTTTCCCAGGTGCCGAAATGCCGAAACACCAAACTCAAGACACGCTATACTATTTCAGGGTTTCGCAAGTCGGGATTTCATGACTAGTGAGTACAAGGTAACTTACCCTTGGGTTTCCTGGGTGCCAAAACGCCAAAACACCAAACTCAAAACACTCTATACTATTTCGGGGTTTCACAAGTTGGGATTTCGCGACTGGCAAGTACAAGGGAACTTACCCTTGGGTTTCCCAGGTGCCGAAATGCCGAAACACCAAACTCAAGACACGCTATACCATTTCGAGGTTTCACAAGTCAGGATTTGACGACTAGTGAGTACAAGGGACCTTACCCTTGGGTTTCCCGGGTGCCAAAACGCCGAAACACCAAACTCAAAACACGCTATACTATTTCGGGGTTTCGCAAGTCGGGATTTCGTGATTGGCGAGTACAAGGGAACTTACCCTTAGGTTTCCCGAGTGCCGAAATGCCGAAAACCTGAGGGAACCATTCTCTCTAGTGCAAGGTTTCCAGACTTAGGCCATAAAATCCTTCAACGGGTTTTTGGGTAATTGTCACCAGGCTTGGTGACCTGACTAAAAGGCCTTCTTAAATTACCGAGCTATGAAGTCTGTGACAGGGGTGAGGTAAGATCGTATGTTTACTAAAACGGTAGTCCCTTCAAGGAACTCACTCCGGCTCTGGAATGTGAGGGAGTTTCTCAGAAGGAGGTGCCATCGGGAAATCAAAACAGGGCACCACATGAGTTAAGTAAATGGGACAATTCTCCCGAGAACGGACTCAAAATCTGAACTTGCTCAATATATATATATAAACTGAATATGGTTATACCAGTATGAGCATGCAATCACCATTTCCCATCAAAACACCAGGCAAACACTTCTATACAGAAATCAATCATGAGTGTACAAACCATGAGCATACATTCCAGGATATTCAATTCAAGATACAAGATATAGA
>WSFP011548195.1:0-11412 GCA_009831015.1 Picea engelmannii | reverse complement strand
CTGAACAACATCTGTAGAGATTTTATGAATCAGCAATCCTGAATCTTGATTGCTGATGGCATCTAAATCTTAATTCAAGCATCAGCATTCATCACTCATCCCTTGGACAATGACACTGAAGCATTTTTCTTCTGCACCAAAGGATGTTAAGTCTTTGATTTTATATTATCATTTAAATTCCAGTGCTTTCTTCGATATTTTCAGTCCACGGTCATTTTCCTCTGCACCATAGGATATTAAGTCTTCAATTCTATATTATCATTAGGATTCCAGTGCTTCTTCCAGTTTTTCAGTAGATAGTTTAATCACAATTGTACAGTTTTCAACAAAGCTACTCTGAAACTTCAGTGCACAGAATGTTATAAACGGAGACTACTCAGCATATCCTGCTGAACAACTTTCGTAGAGATGTTACGAATCAGCAATCCTGAATCTTGATGGTTGATGTCATCCAATTCTGAATTCAAGCATCAGTATTCATCATTCTACCCTCACACAAGACACCATGAAGCATTTTTCTTCTGCACCAAAGGATATTTTGTCCTTGATTTTATATTATCATTTGCAATCCAGTGCTTTCTTCAAGTTTTTCAGTCCATAGTCATTTT
This sequence comes from Picea engelmannii, assembly GCA_009831015.1. Classification (NCBI taxonomy): domain Eukaryota; kingdom Viridiplantae; phylum Streptophyta; class Pinopsida; order Pinales; family Pinaceae; genus Picea; species Picea engelmannii. The sequence goes on along the minus strand of WSFP011548195.1, from coordinate 10,804 downwards.
TCCTCTGCACCAAAGGATATTAAGTCTTTGATCATGATCATAAGGATTCCAGTGCTTACTTCAAGTTCTTCAGTCAATCGTTCAATCACCATTTTTGTACAGTTTTCAACATGGCTGACATGAAACTTCGGAGCACAGAATGTTATAAAACAGGTTTCAATGATGACACTGTATGATCCAGACCATACAGGTTTGATTGTAGTTATACTCCTAAATGTATTTTTAGGTAAAAATCATATGTTTTGTCTGCAGTCTACAAACATTACTTTCATTTTGATAATTCAAAAAGAGTATCATAAGTTCTGCACAAAATATCAACTAAGAAAAAGCAGGAAGATCCCAAATCACCATTTTAACTGTATCAAATCCATCTTTATATATTTGCATTCTGATAGCAAGCCTTTTTCATATTGTTAAAGTTCTCTGCGCCATGCCTTGACTATCAAGGGGGGAGAATCCACAATTTCTAATTCATCCATGCCCCCTGTTCGTGGAAAATTAGGCATAGTCCAGATAAACCCACCACTAATACATAACCTACAAACAAAATATCTTGTCTATGACCTAGAAAAGGATGTACACTAGAGTCAGGACTCTGGGAAGATCCACCAACATTTTATCTTCCAAAACCTTGTTTCTCAGGCACTCAAGTATTGTACATAATTCAAGATTACAATTAAAAAAAACAGCCATTCTAAAAGCACATGTATATTATGCATGGAGCAGCAATTGTGCCGATTTCGTGAGATGTAATCTACAGATAAGCATTACCTGAAGAATTCCAGTGACATGCTTGCAGTGGGATTCAAAATAAAGGAACTAGTGCCTGCTCTGCCACGCATGATCCAATATCCTCAATGATATACTTTTTCATTGAGTCAATATTCACAAAGAAGAGTGAAAATTAACCTTATTAACAAAAATTGCTGAGCAAAAATGATGGTAAGTTGGACTCTAGAATGCCTACTAGATCTTCCTTGCTGCAGCTTAAAACTTGTTCCTGTGACCTGAAAAAACCAGAACTAAGCCTCCATGCTGCCTCCACTAGCTGACCCCTTAACCATTGGGATAGGAGTACCCCAGATGCCTCAGTGCATTCTTTGTACAAAGGTAAGTATGCTATAGCTACCTGCAATTGATTAGGGAGATCCTGCAGAAAAAGAGGAGACATACCTCGCATTATCACTCGCATTACATTCAAGTAATGATTTTGTCCAAACTGACGACCTCTTAAGAATGCTTCCTCTGACCAATATTCTTGTAAGAAGGTACGTAACTCAGATGTTACTGCTTCATCCTCTGATTTTGCAATAGTGTTTGCTGTCTGGTATGTAGCTTCAGGATTACTTAGGAAATCTGCTTGCAAGAGGAAAGCTACACCCTTCAACGAACCACCACTACGCTCCCCGGCAGCTTTGATAATCTCAACACTCAAAGTTGATAGGACATGATGAGGTACATGAGGCAATAGGTAATTGGCTATTTCCACTTTGCTACTTGATGCCGCAGCTGTTAGGGCAAGACAGAGTTCCATGTCCCTGCAACCTCTCTCAACAAACCACTGCACAACTTGCAGGCAGCCCCTCTCTGCAGCTCTCATGAGTGGCCCCAAAAAGGCAACTGCATTCCCCTCCTCCACAAGACATTCCATGGTACCGATCTTTTTATAATGAGATGCAAATCCCAGAGCAAGATCCACATCCACATCCAAGCTGTTACGCTGGGCAATCTATGAGTAAATAGTTGAAGTGTTAGAAAAATAAAAGCCATCATTAAAGGATGAAGAGAAACAAACAGAAAACAAAATTGCAACAACGAAAAAGGGATCAGAATCTCTGTAACACAACTTGAGAAGAAATTGAAATAGCAGAGTGAGAGAGAAGGTGCATGGCTCAGCAGCATCCATATTCAAGGTAACATAGCCTAAACCAGAGTCCAAAAAGATAAGGCTATTGCATACAAATGCAGCTTGTACACCTGTTCTTAGTCTAGAGCCTTGCTGCAAATGGTTCATGCATTTATTGCCTACACAATAAAGCTCTAAAACTGCATAATCCAAGACACAATTCTAATTCGCATAAGCTTCTCATCATTGCAAATTGTAAATGTATTTAGTAACCAGATAAGTTGCATAAAAGCACACCTAAAATAGCTGCAAACATCCATGCACCAAAAGACCAAATGGCTTTTATTGACAAATTTACAACATGGTCTCACTAAAACAATTGCATACTATCTAGCCTGAAAGATATGCAGAGCCTGATTTTCATGTCTAATCGACATTACAACTGAAAATATGGAAAAAGCAATTTATTATTTATGCATAAACCGTACTAGTTTGCAATACCAAGATCGCTTTCTGGCCATGCTACTGCTAAAGAGATATGTGTTAGAAGAGATGAGTCAATTAAGATCTGGACAAGGACTAGTTCCCTCTGATATAAAAAAATGTTGTTTTCTCATATGGCATTCACATGCTCAAATCGACATTTATTGCATTTATTGCCTAGGCAACGAAGCTCTAAAACTGTGTAATCCCAGACACAATTCTAAGTCACATAAGCTTCTCCCATTACAAATTGTAGATGTATTTAGTAAGCAAATAAGTTGCCTAAAAGCATACCTAAAATAGCTGCAAACATCCATGCACCAAAGACCAAAGGGTTTTCTTGACAAATTTATAACATGATCTCATTAAAGCATTTGCATACTATCTAGCCTGAAAGATATGCAGAGCCTGCTTTTCATGTCTAACCCAAGCTACAACTGAAAATATAGAAAAAGCATATTTATTATTTATGTATAAACCATATTAGTTTGCAATACCAAGATCGATTTCTGGCCATGCTACTGCTAAAGAGATGTGCGTTAGAAAGAGATGAGGTGATTAGGATATGGACGAGGACTAGTTCTCTGTGATCTAAAAACTATTATTTTCTCATATGGCATTCACATGCCCAAATCACAATAGAAAAGCAATAACAAGGTATGAAAATATTCAATTGCCAAAGCAAGAAGTTTCATCTCAAAAATAGAGCAAGAGCTGAGAACAAATTACCTGTAACAGAATCCGCACAAGCTCAGTGCTCCCAAAACGTGCAGCTTCAAGGAAGCACTGGTTGACATTATCAGCCCCTCCTTCAACAAGCATTCCTAACAAGCCTTGCATTGCACTTGCAGCAATTCCCGATGCCCAACCTGGATCTATTGCACTAGAAAAGAGTGTAAGGGGAAAGCAAGCTGCATCAAATGCTTCTGTGAAGTCTTTTCCTGTCAACCGGTCCCCTGCAAGATCTAGAAAGGTCTTGAACGCCGACAGCTGCAGTTGGATCTCAATAGCTGAGCTGTGCATTACTCTGTCTCCACTTCCTTGACCACGAGAATGAGAGCCAATGCACTTGAGAGCCCATTCAGTGAATCTCTGTACCTTTGCAGCAGCTTCGGCCTTCAACACCTCGTCACCGTTGCACTCCTGAAGACGCTCTCGCAGCCTGTCAACATGGTTTTCATAGTGTTATTGCCAGTCATGACTGATTCCAATCATCAGATACAAATCATATGCAATATTCCCTCTCAGCTGCAAAATCACAATTTATGCCGTTCTTGTTTGGCTTGTTGTCACATCTTAATATTAACAGGCATGTTTTCTCAAATGTAATGTTCAGTTTATCTTAAATCATAATTCTTCCTGCTCAACACAATAGAACTAATTAAAAGTCCACTCAATAAATTAACCTAGTTGATAACAGACCTTCTGTTCCAGATTTGGTGGCCATTTAAGGGTGCTAAATCCATTGTAATGCATATGTATTTTGAGCTGCAAACGGACAATCAGAATGGGAACCACGCAAAAAGGAAAGGAGTTATGAAAGTTGCAATTAACGAAAGACTTCACACCTTTGCGCCATGAGAGTGACGGTGTCTGCCAAGCTCATTGTCCTACTCCTGCAAGCCGAAACACATGAAGCAAGAAACGAAGTCCTGAGAGCTGCACGAGTGAAGTCCCGAGCACCCATTCTTATAAGTTTCTCAATCAGCCTCGTAACCCCTGCAAGCTCCTGCTGCGTGCTTAGGAACCAGATGGAATCAAGGGCAATACACAAGGCATCATTCAGCCTCTGAGTGTCTGCCAAGGGAATCAGGCTCTCTGCAAGAGCCCAATCATGGGAACTGACAGCAGTCTGAAATGTTCTGCCTAGCTCAGCCTTATTACGCTTCGAATCCTCTCCAGTTTTACCCTGTCTACCAAGATCCGAGTCCTCCAATGTACTCAGGTTAACCATTTCTCTATGACCGGAACCATCCGAACACTTTGATGGGCTGTTTCCTTCACCAGATGAGCAGCCATTGCTAGACTCACCTCTCTCACCACTGTCAACTCCGGCATTGATCCTGCAACCAAGCTCGTCACCACTCTCCATCTCTGAACAAACCGAGTTTGTTGCCGGGGAATCCTCGGTCTTACCGAGGCAAGTCCCAGAATGGGTTCTCCCAGAATGGGTTCTCCCAGAATGGGTTCTCCCAGAATGGGTTCTCCCAGAATGGGTTTTAAGGGTGTCCTGCAATGCTTCCCTTACAATCTCACCTTTGTTATCTTCATCCATCAATACCATTTCTCCTTCCATCCTGCAAATCTACACAATATATTTATAAACAGGGAATCTGCTTTAATTTTTCCAAAACCCAATCCCAACACCTTAGAATTTAAGCACTTTTACAGGTAGGTCAGGAAGCTGAAAAAAGATTGGGTGTCAAATCCAATAATCTGCACAGACCCAATACTGATTTCCCAACAGGCTCTCCAAGGAAACAGGTTACAAGGAATAGGATTACACCGAGAACTTTCCAATGGTTTTCAACCAGAAGACTAAAAGCCTCCCCTTCACCTCGCTTCACCTATTTACAGATCAAAAGATGCTTAGCATGCTCCCGAACGCATACAAGGTATCAACCAAAAGCAGATTCTTGAATTCAGAATACTTGATCCTAAAGTCCCCAGGCAGAATTTTATTAAACAGAGAAAACCCAAATTTATAAAGAAGGAATTCGCCAAGTATGTCCAGAACCCAGCAGGCTCTGATATATATAAAAGATATTGAGTTGAGAGAAAAATAAAATTGATGGGAATGACAAGAACCCAGTACAAAACAGGGACTTGAAACATAAATAGAGGAAAGCTGGTTAAAACACAAATAGAAATTAACAGAAATGAGAAGAACACAGTTCAAACGGGGGCTAAAAATATAAACAGAAGATACCCAACTGATAAATTAGTAGAAATTGATTGAAATGACAAGAACCCAATGCAGAACAGGAGCTATAATAGCAGGGTTACCTCCAAAAGCGCCTGGATAAAGCACGGATCGGTCACAAAATGGCAGTTGGTGGCGCCCTGAATCGCAGATTGATGAAACGAATATACCCAATACGAGTAAAAATGAAATCAAAGCTCAAATGGAGCACTAGCTTTGGTGGGTCATGACCAATCCCAAGAGCCCTGACCCTTTCTTTAAATTTAGCGAACCATCTGGCTAAACCTTACCTATTTATCCCTTCATATACTTCGCTAAATCATTCCCAAAATTGCAGAAAACCCCTCAAGGGTTTCGAGTTTAATATGCAGAACGCTGAAAAGGGCTTGTTTTGATGAAGCTCGTGAGCCTGTTAATAACCTCAGATCTGCCCATCACATTCAAAATACGTATTGATTCTCGCAATCAATGGAATCGAATGGCGGGTCTATAATCAGTGATCACTGTGTATACGTTCGTCGTATATCCGGCGTGTACATGCCTATCATGGCTGGACGATTTCATTGTCCCATTCGCGGAATCGGATGGTGCACGCTCGCTGCACGCATTCCGTGGCCGGAAGCGGCCCTGCTCTAATAGCAAAATCTCACATCAATTGACGGGCACCTTTTTTGTGGAGCTATACTTACTGAGGATACATCCATATTCGGCTCGGCCACATACTCAAGTTTTTCGAGTATATACCTAACATTTAGATTCTTTTAACTCGGACTGCAGATAATGCAGAACTGGAGGTGGGTCTACAGTCATTGAGTATACCTCCGATATTTAAAGGCATTTTAATTTGTTTGCGGAAGGCCTCCTCCGACGTGGCACAGCTCGATTTGAGAGGAAATTTCACTGTAAAGTTTAAAGGCGAAGCCAACCGGGGCCATATTTGGCAGCTCAGGAAAACCGTAACCTTGCAGCTTTTAACGGATTTATGATAACTAAATTAGTGCTGAATCTGCCAATTCAGCGGAAGTTTTAGCAGTTCTAAATTACATTTTCACCGATGTAATTCTACTGAGTGGTGAATTCCGTTAGTGGAGTTAAATCTTGTTTACAAATGGTAAAATATGATGGTTAAAATTGGTAAACATTAATCACAAGGTAGTTAATAGTGACTTTTGCCAAAATGGATTATGCGACGATATTTTTCAAAGGCACCGCTAAAAATGGTAGATGTTTTAGACATGGAAACATTGTTGATCTCAAGTTCTAAGTTTTTAATTTTTTCCAGTTATTATTATCATAGTTATTATTATTATTTGATACAGCATTATGACATTATTATTATGGTAAAATCGCAAGCAATTTTTCATTGTCATCAAAAATCGAGGATACCCAAAAAAAAAAATATGTATGTTTAACCACTAAAATCTTTTATTTCAATTTTTTTTTCTAAATTTCTGACCAGTTTTTGACCAAACCCATCTAAAAGAAACAACAGCTACATTTTCCAAAAACATTATAAAAATTTCGGCAATATGATTGTTGGCAAAATCTCAATTTTTCAATGTTTTCAAAAATCGAGGACACCTAAAATATGTATGTTTATCCACTAAAATTTTCCATTTTAATTTTTTTTTTCTAAATTTCTAACCAGTTTTTGGACCAAACCCATGAAAAGAAACAACAGCTACATTTTCCAAAAACATCATAGATTTAATTAATATTTACAATTAAAATTTTAATTAATAATAATAATTTCAAAACATTTATATTAATGATAAGTGTATTTAGTTTTATAATATATATATAAAAAATTATGAAAAAAAATAAAATTCTAAAATATTATATATATATATATATATATATAATAATTAACAATTCACACCATAATCAATCAATCAATGCATCGTTATTTTTTAAATAAAAAACTAATATTAATTTTTAAAGATTCCAAACATATTATAATAAGTAAAAATAATAATTTTCATAAATAAATGATAATGAGATTTTATTTTAAAAAGAAAAAAGGTATATCACTAAAGACAACTCAGTACAAACATTCAATAGCTGTTGCGATGTTTTAGATGCCCATGCTAAAGGTAAGAGTAAAAGGATATTTTTTCACACATTTTGAATGGGTGGTCTAGAGCGGATGATGATAGTTTTGATTTGAAAAAATTAAAATCTATAAATTTAATTCTATAATGACAGTTTTAAATTAAATATATATAAATTTAATTTAAAATAGTAAAATTGTTATGATGAATGTGTTACAAGGTTCATAAAATAAAATAACCACTCAAAACTTTTTGGATGGTAGTGTAATAATGGATGGAGAGATTCAAGGTTATAGTAATTAATTCAAGTTTGATTCTCAATTTGTTAATGATTTTTATGAATTTTTTTTAAGAAAATATTGAAGTGACACATCTTAGGAGATTAACTTTACCCAATGAAAAATAAGAAGAAATGAGGAGTGATAATATGGAATTGAATTTGAATATTCGGATGTGTCATTGTAACAAGATTCCCAATAACATGACATAGATATCAATCATGATTGCAAGATGGACCACAAACATGATTGCAAGATGGACCACAAAGTATGATATCGAATAGCGCAAGTAGTATTTCACATTGTATTTTATAGAAATTATTATCAATGTTAGTATCAAAGTGAGGGAGGATGTTATCACATTAACTAGGGGACTTATACCCTAATTGTATTGGGATGTTAGTATCGTAGTGAGGGAGGTTGATATCACATTAACTTAAGGACTAGTCACAACACACACACACAATGACGATGATAACACATACACAATTTAGAAGAAGAATATTTATATGGAAAGAAAACCCAACATAGAAATATGCCATTGAGGGGGAATGTTATGACATGGGATATCCACCTCAATGTTGGTGTGAGATTGGCAAAGATTTTGATAACCATGTCTTTCAAACAATAATTATGCATGTGGGATTATTTACAATGCACACCCAATGACAATGTTAACAGAGAGACTGTGACGACCCTACCCTAACCTTCCTATTTTAGGGTACTTAGGAGTTAGTAATTAATGTACGAGGTCATCTTCTATGAAAAAGGCTCGTTAAGTAGTTAGTTTTTTGAATTGTTGATCTTTTAATCGCGAGTCCAAATTTCGTTTTACCTCGGTTTTCCAATCATTAGATAGTCCACCAATTGACCACCTTATTAGTTCTAATGAGTACTCTCCTTCTCCAAGGACTCTTGAGTTGCAATTGGGCTATATAGAAGGTACCAATCTAGTAATAAAAGAAGTGTGAAGCCACTAAGCTATGGAAGAAAACCCCACTTTACAACACACTTCAATGGACGAAATTCTCAACCATCACAAACATTACGATAATCATTAGGCATTAGGGTGCAAAAAGTGTTTTCCTCTTAGCCCATGTTATCCTTTTATAGGTTTTGTGGCTCATATCACTTGTCAAATCCAAGCAAATATATAAATTACTTAATTACTAGTTATCTATTATTCATCCGTGTCACTCTTATACACAAGTGCACAAGTAATTACTTTTTTAAAAATAAAAATCAATGAATTACCTTCATCTAACTCCTACATTTCCTATTTTCACTCTTAGTTGTTTCCATCTTGTCCTCGATTCCTATTTTAGTGGTTGTGTCACTCTTATACACAAGTGCACAAATAATTACTTATTTAAAAATAAAAATAAATGAATTACCTTCATCTAACTCCCACATTTCCTATTTTCACTCTTAGGTGTTTGGATCTTATCCTCAATTCCTATTTTAGTGGTTATGTCACTCTTATACACAAGTGCACAAGTAATTACTTATTTAAAAATAAAAATCAATGAATTACCTTCATCTAACTCCCACATTTCCTATTTTCACTCTTATGTGTTTCCATTTTGACCTCAAACCCATTTTTTTCACACACTTCTATGTGAATTTGAATTCTTATTTCTCTTTTATCTCATTGATTTATGAGTGCACTAATAATTAGTTTTAGCTAATTAATAATTAGCTTATTTCCATTTCATGCACATTCTCCTAAATTATATTTATCCTTCTTAATAACTTTAATTCACTAGATCATTTCTCTTATTATGGGATGCTAATTAATATAATTAGCTTTTCACTTTATGTTAAAAAGTATAAACTAGATGATCATTCTTTCTATCATATTAACTAACATATGCATAAAAAGGTAATTATCGTTTATATTCTTCAATCAATCTTCTTTCACTGTATACTTTGATATTCCATAACCTATTCCAAGGGCGGCATGCTTCTTCATGCCCTTTAAGAGTTACTTTTCAGTAAGTACCAAGGATGTCATGTTTTGTATGCCCTTCAAGAATCCAATTTTTTGGGTGGGGGAAATGGTGCAACTATTGAAATTTTGTTAACTCAACATTTGTCACTTTTGTTGAGAGACTAATGGTCATTAAGGAATAAGGTTATCACCTTATTGCATGCCCCTCAACCAAACCTCGTGAGTGACCAAATCCATGTCCTACCTCCATGATAGCGTGAACCTCTAAGTAAAGGCATCACGAGCATTTCAACTCAGGTCATAGAAAATAAGTGCTACTATTTATAAATAGGAATGTTGTCCCCCTTCTTCTCATGGTACCCCATACACTATTATATAATCCCATTACTCATATGTGGATCGATTGGCAAGCATGTTCCCTGTGTTTGCACACACTACAATCAACACATCAAATAATTCCATAATCAAAATCATAGCTTAACACTAATCATGTAACATTTTAGGGTACCCTGACTCAATCCAAAGTCTAGTATAATGTTGATGCAATCCCACGTCAATATACACATGTGGTTTCTTGTCACACTAAGCAAACAGTCAGTAACATTTGCAAGTTAATGTATCCAACATTTTCATTTTAATGTGTCATAACCATATGAATTGACAATAACATTTACATCATATCCATGCACCTATAATTCATCCATATTGTTGACTTTTCATATGAAATGAGATATATGATTGATATATTATTACAATGTTGAGTTTTCCATATATAAAGAACATATGGTGACCATCCATGAAAGGATGCATCCCTTGGATAATAAGTAATTATTTATTATTATTATTACTTATTATATATATTATTTAATAATCAATAATTATATTATTAATTATTAATCTAGGAGAATGTCTTCTCGATGTTATCCAGACATCAACACTCCCTCTCAACGAGGGAGACATTCTGCATCATGCCAAGTTTTTCTCTGAAGTATACAAACTTCACCCTGGACTCATGAAACATATCTATCATTCCTTGGAGATGTCTCTCTCCCACTTGAATCGAGGGGAAACTCCCCCTACAACTCTCCCTCCCCCTACAGCTCTCCCTGTGAGCCAACTGACTCTCTCTGAGATGAGACACATTCTGGGTCCGCATGTGATAGCATCTAGCATCTTGAGTCTTTATCATTCCTTGTCAAATCACTATGAGTAGGACAAATACCACACCAGGGTCGTTCACCACAGGTACACCCATGTGAGTGAATGTCAGTC
>WSFP011548184.1:0-11412 GCA_009831015.1 Picea engelmannii | reverse complement strand
CAGTGACAGTGAGACATGAAGAATTCTATTCATGGTAGTAGAAGAATCTGATAAAGAAGACTCTGAAGAAGAATATGAAGAAGACAAAGAAGAATATGAAGAAGTCGAAGAAGAAATTGAAGAGGCAGAAGTTGACTATCGATAAGAATTGATGTGTGCCATAGAAGTTATTAGAAGAGAAAACAAGAAAAACAAGAAACTACAAGCCAAACTAGACAAGAAAGAAGACACTCAAGAATTAGAACAAATGATCACAAATTTGAAGTTTCAAATAGAAGAAGATAAAAGAATTGAAGAAGAACTCAAATAACAACTAGAATAAAAGGACAAGATCATTGGAAATTTGGAAGCAAAGATTGTCACATTAAGAAAGGATATTCAAAAGAAAAATATACAAAATAGCTCAAAAGTTTTGGATGAAATTATTAGCAGTAAAAAATCTCATCTTGACAAGTCCAGACTTGGATACAATTAGATAGAAAAGGGATCAAGCTCCAAAACAACAGAGCAAGAAACATATCCAAAAATCTATGCAGAAACAGTCAAAGGGGATAGGAAGATATACAAGGAAGATTACAGGGACACTCCTCCACCGAGAAGATTTAGATTTCATAATCAACAATAGACAAATAGGCCTCAAGAAGAAGAAGGATTCATAAGAGAACCTCCTTTCAGAAGATCTTCAACTCCCAGTGCTATAGTGGGAAAACCCTCTATAGACTACACTAGGGTTCTAAAGTGCAGGCAAAGCTAACTGTCTAAAGTCTCCTACTTTTAACAACTATCCCGACAACACCCCACATTCATGCATAAAGTACAAAGTATAGGGACCCGATAGTATTACCTTAAACTCTGCATGCAGTGTTGATCCCTTTGCATTCAGTCGCTTCTTGACTACAAATCTCCTCCCAATGCTAACCTGCATTCACCAAAAGACAAACAAGAAACTATGAACATACACTCTATATATGAATCATTGGGTTATATGCCATAACAAAATGTAAATCAAACACGAATATTGAACACATCATATGGATAGATAGAAAAATTACTTCTTTATATTAATCTCATAGATTTACTTACAAAATGATATCGACAACTGCTCCTTGAACCCAGTCTTGGGCTCCTCTTCACTAAGCTTCAACTTCTTCCACGTATCCTTCTTCTCTCACACTTCTATATAGAGAATGGGCATAGGATTATGGGTGATGAAAAAGTCAAGAATAGGGAATTCAGGCTCAAAACTCACAATGTGGTTGCAAATTCTTGGGGCAAGGGGGGAAAGCAAAATGGGTAGAGTTTTACTGTTGCTATGTTTCTCCCTAAAATGAGACCCCAAAACCTCCTTTTATATGACAAAAGGATGGTTATTTGGTTGGGTGATGGGCTATAGGAGGTGACTTAGTTCGGAAACTACCCAATAGCCCATAATCTCAATGAATCCCTTACAACTTTTTATTTTTTGCAACTTTTGTGGGCATACACGGGATGTAATGGTGCAACTAGCGTACGTACGTGGGAAGTAGTGGGGTAGCTAGCATACATATGTGGGAAGTAGTGGCTCAGGGAGCTTACATATTCAAAAATAATGTTTTTAAGAAAAGTTTTTCAGTGTTAGCTTGGCAAAAATAGTAAGTAAGATGGCTTGATGCTATGTATGCATATATGGTGCAATTTAGGGTTATAACACCTAGGTATCAAACTATATTTTTTGGTTTATGTTATGCGTGTAATAATTTTGGACATAAAGTTGTAAATTGTAGAGAAAACAACATGAACATAAACAACTTTGAAAGTCATACACAAAAGGGTTGTCCAAGAAGGCCTAGTAAAACACATATAAGAAGTTACAACAGGTTTGAATCTTTGAGCACTGAAGTAGAATGTTACAAATGTAACAACTTTGGACACATGGCCAAATATTTCAGAATGAAAATCCCTCCTAGAGAACCACAACAGAATAACAACAGTCATAGACAAGAACCTCAAAAAAGGACGTGGATAAGAAAGAAGAATCGGTATAGCAATGAAGAATGCACACTCGCTCTACAAGCTAAGAAGAAGAAATGTGGTTGGTATGTTGAAAATGGTTGTTCAAAACACATGACATGTGATAGAGACAATTTTATTACATTAAGAAAGGAAAGGGATGGATCAATCACCTTTGGAAATGATGATTCAACTAAAATCATTGGAAAAGACATAGTCAGAATTGGGAACAAGAATACAAAGGAAAAAAATGTTCTACTAGTAGAAGATATGAAACATAATATTCTAAGTGTGAGTGAAATGTGTGACCAAGGTCATAAATTTACTTTTGATTCACAAAAGTGCGAGATAAGAAAATAAGTTTCAGGAAAATTGATTGCTACAACTACAAGAACTTCAAGCAACATATATGTGTTAAGTGAAATTGGAAATGAAAAATGTTGTCTACAAAAGGAAGATGAAAGTTGGCTATGGCACAAAACCCCAGATCACGAAACCAACCAACACTTTATGAAAGCATTCTCAACAAGGAAAGCAAACAAAGACCAAGCTCAGATCAAAGGAATATTCAATGACAAGACCACTAGAAATTGTGCACACTGATCTAGTTGGACCAACTACAACAAAGGGTTTAAAAGGTGAGAAATAATTTATGTTATTAATTGATGATTATACAAGAATGATTGCAGTTTTCTTTCTCAAGAATAAGTCAAAATCTTTTGAAAACTTTAAGATATACAAGGAAATTGTTGAAAATGAAATGGATTGAAAAATCAAATGCTTGAGATCTGATAATTGATGAGAGTTCACTTCAAAGGAATTTATTGAATACTGCAACAATCATGGAATAAAAAGACAATTCTCCGTTGTTGTGACACCTCAACATAATGGAGTTGTTGAAAGAAAGAACATGACAGTACATGAAATGGCTCGAACGATGCCAATGGATTCCAAATTGACAAATATATTTTGGACATAGGTAGTGCATACAACAGTTCACATTCAAAACAGAGTAATTCTCATAAACAACACTGAAAAAACTCCCTACGAGCTATGGAAAGGAATACCAACAAATGTGAAGCACTTCAGAGTTTTTGGAAGAAAATGCTACATGAAAAGAGAAGATGGCAAAATGGGAAAGCTTGACTCTCATGTGGACAAAGGAGTACTTGTTGGTTACTCAAGTACAAGGAAAGCATACACATGTTACAATATGAGATTGAACAAAGTTGTAGAAAGCATCAGCATAACAATTGATGAAATAGGCAGACCATAATCAAAGGAAGAATAAAATGAATCAATGGAACAAATTTTCGAAGAAGAAGAAGAAGATGAAAAGGAAGTAGAAGAGGAAGATGAAGAGAATCTGATAGAAGCAGATGAGCAAGTTCAACAAGTGCCTCAAAAGACACCTAGCAGACAAGTACAGAAGAATCATCCTTCATATCAGATTATCAGAAATAAAGACGCAGGAGTTGAGACTAGAATAAGAATCCATTCACTAGAACAAACACACCTAGCACTCACATCTACGATAGAACCAACCTATTTTGGAATAAGGCCATGGATGAAAAACTGGATCAAATAGAGAAAAATGACACTTAGGAATTGGTTCCAAGACCAAAGGATAAGAATGTGATTGACACAAAGTGGGTATACAGGAATAAATTGAACGAAGATGGACAGGTTACAAGGAACAAATCTAGACTGGTGTGTAAAGGATATGCACAGGTTGAAGGAGTCGACTTTGAAGAGACATTTTCCCTAGTTTCTAGAATGGAAGAAATCCGATTGCTTTTAGCTTATGAATTCTCCAAAAATATTAAAGTGTATTAGATGGACATAAAATCATATTTTCTGAATGGGGAACTCGAAGAAGAAGTCTATATTGAACAACTAGAAGGATTTAAGTTGTCAAAGAACGTAGATTATGTGTGTAAATTAAATAAGTCCTTGTATGGTCTAAAACAGACTCCTAGAGCATGGTACTCTAGACTGGATAAGTATATACAACATGTAGGGTTCATAAAAGGAAGTGAAGACAACAACCTCTACATCAAGGTAAGTCAAGGTAATATTTTATTAATTCAATTTTATGTTGATGATATTATTTTTGGTAGTGATGATGACAGGTTAAGCCAACAATTTGTAAAGGATATGTAGAATGAATTTGAAATGTTGTTACTTGGAGAACTATCCTTCTTTCTAGGACTTCAGATACGTTAAAGAAACCAAGGAATTTTTATTTCTCAAACCAAGTATATCGGAGAAATGCTAAATAGGTTCGGAATGGAATATTGCAAACTAGATATCAGTCCCATGCAAACCAGTTGCAAGTTAAGCAAAGATGATGATTCAAAGTCTACAGATCAGAGGCAATACGGGTCAATGATTGGAAGCCTACTATATGTGACAACATCCAGACTAGATGTAATGCATGTTGTTGGATAGGTGGCATGATTTCAAGCAACACCAAAGGAATCACATGTATCAGCAATGAATAGGATTTTCATATATCTCAAAGGAACAGAAGATTTTGGATTATGGTATCCAAAAGGAAAATATTTATCACTTATTGACTACACAGATGCAGATTGGGCAGGTTTTATTGATGACCAACGAAGCACCAATGGAGTAGTGTTCTACTTGGGTGAGTTTTTAGTATCATGGCTAAGAAAGAAAGAATCATCAATATCTTTATCTATAGTCGAGGCAGAGTATATTGCAACAATATCATGTTGTACATAGGTTCTTTGGATGAAACAAACTTTGACAGATATACAGGTTGAGTATGATGAGCACATTCCAATCTATTGTGATAATACAAGCGCCATCAATATCTCAAAGAACCTGGTGATGCACTCCAAGATGAATCACATTCCAATAAAGTATCACTTTCTACGGGGCAAGTTGTAGAAAAGAGCATCAGAGTTGAGTATATGGGCATGAAATAACAAGTGGAAAACTTCTTTACAAAAACACTTACACGAGAATCCTTTGAGTATCTTCGCTAGAGACTCAGAGTTATTTATACTCCAAAAAAAATTATTTTGAATGCTTATCTTATATGTCTTAGATGTACATGAGGAAGCACCCTAAGGAGGAAAGTTTATTCAGGAGGAGCAACCCCAGATGGAAAGATACCTTTTCCATTGATGACAAAGGGGGAGAGATTGATCAGATACAGAGGACAGAGGCATTGTTTCAAGGGGATCAATGGTCACAAAGATGCAAAGGACATAGGCATGTTTCCAGGGGGAGAATGAGTGATATGAATTCAGTATTGCATGACATAATTTCAGTTTTGCATCATATTTTTTCCATCAATGTAAAAGGGGGATATTTTTTTATTAAGGTTGGTTGTCATTGATGTCAACCCTTGAAGAAATCCCGATAGCACAAAGGCTTGGGTAATGGACCTAAGTTTTTTTGATGGATAATGGTATGAGTTTTGATATATTTGCAGGTAATACTATTATATATGGATAGTACATGTCATTCCATTTTTGGTGGTATGTGGAATGTCACATAATTCCTCACGGTTTGAGATTTATGACCTTACGAAGTTGGAGGACCCTCATATGTCATCTAGAAGCCCCAAAAGGTCAAAGTAGTCAAAGTGGTTTAAGAGATTTTAGAAGGTAAATAATAAAGTGAAGTGATGAGTGCACTATAATTCAAAGTGAACAAAAAATAAATTATTTAAATAATAAATTTAATGGAGAAATTAGAAGTGGGTTAACCCTAAAATAAGGAAAGTGGGCAAAGTGACCTAGAATATGTTTTTAAGGAAGCTACTTGTAGAGTATAAATAAGAGGCAAGGCTCTCTCATTTTAGATCGAACTTGAGCATATTGAATATCTATAGGTGTTTGAGGTAACCAAAGGATATATAAGCTAAATTTCAGAGGGAAGGTGAAGAAAACAAGGCCGGAATTCAAGGGATGATAAATTCTTTTGATGATGCTTTCTAAGGTATGTTATTTACAAGTCATCTCACCATTTTCGTAATAATTTTTTTTCTATAATGATTCAGACTATGAAATTGACAAGACATTGAGAAAACATATCCAAGTATCCGTGGTAAAACATTCAGCTTGTGGGTCGTCATATTTTTGGAGTTAAACTCCGTGGAAAATAGGGTTTGTGGCTAGTTCTAAAACTAGTCTAAAACAAGTGTTTTGGGTAAAAACATCATAAATTATTCATAAAAGATCCAAATTCAGTAAGAACAAATGTGTTGGTTAGAGTAAAGTCTTTAGTATTATTTGTAACAATTTCAAATTTATTCAACAAATATTCCATGCGGGGAATTCTCTACAAGGTCTCTCTCTAGAATAATCCAGAATTCAGCAAGGTATGCCATTTTTTCTATAACTCCTTTTTTGAGAGGTTCCAAGTAGTGAAACCTGGAGGATTTACATAAAACACACTGAAAAATTATTTTTATTATTTTTAAATCTTTATTCATTATAGGTACAATTTTTTTATTATTTCAAGTTAGGGTTGTTGACTAATCCAAAACTAGTCATGTGAGACTAAAGAAAAGTTTGATGAAAATGCTAGTCTCGTGTTGTTAAAGTTAAGGAAGATTTGTAGGTATGTGATCATATACACGAGGTCTATTACAGAGTTACAAATCATATTTGGATGATGAAATTTATGAGGGATTTTGGTTAAGGTACATGTTGGGTACATGGTTGAGACAAGTAGTTGATGAGTTGTCACATACATGAGGTGTATAGTTGATGATGTTGGTACATATTGATGAGTCATAGTTTATGAGTAGTTGACACATGAATGGTACATACTTTTTACATGGTTGGATGCACTTGTTTATGGTACAGGTTGATTATAGGTTGTTTGGTACAGGTTGGTGCATGGTTGATGCACTTTTTTAGGGTACAGGTTGATAACAGGTTGAGGTACAGGTTGATGCATGGTTTATGCATGGTTCAGGTTTATTGGTATAGGTTTATAGTGGTATATCTCACAGTGATAGTGTGATAGTGGTTCCATCATTATACTTCTACTTTAGGGTAGTTGGACGAGGCAAGGACATGTGGTTGTAGCCACCTTCCGGTTGTAGCTGGAGAACATAGGGGGTTGTAGCCTCCTTCTTGTTGTAGAAAGAGAATTGGGGAGTTGGAGCTTCCCTCAGGTTGTAGCTTGAGAAACTAGGGGGTTGGAGCCTCCTTCCACTTGCATCTAGAAAACAAAGGAATTTGGTTCTTCCAATGAATGTAATTCTTCAAGACATATAAGAAAAATCATTTTGTGGTTTTTTCTCGCTTTGGATTTCCATGTAAAATATTCGTGTACTGTGTATGTGTATGATTGTTCATTTGTTCATTGCTCATTATTGGATGATAATTCTACATTGATATAACACTTGGATTATTTGGTTAAAAAGGATTATAATTTCTCTGTTACTGATTCAACCTCCCCCCCCCCTCTCAGTAATCCAACATTATATTCATAGGTGGTTTCTCTTCTTTCAATAATTCTCTTTTGAATTTGTTGTTAAACCTAGTAAACATATTGTAAGGATTGATCATCTCTTTAGGCTCGATTCAAGAGAACCAGGTGGTGTATTGGATGATAATGTTCTAGATACAAACCATTAAAAGTAGAGGCTATCTTGAACTATATAGAGGAGACTGATTTCTTTCTAACTACTCGTGTTTCTCCTGAATATGATTCCACAACTCAAAAGCATTAGTTAGTGGTTAGAGATGCAAATAATCAGTTAATCGCAGAAAAATTATAAAAATTGGGGATTGATGGTATAATTTAGATATGTGTGATGGATCATTAAAGGAATGATATTCTATGGGAATGTCATCAAGGAGTTGCAAGATAGAATGTTAGAAGAAAAGTAATAGATCACAAGATTGTCCAAGCTAGTCTTAGGTGGCCAACCATATTTAAGGGCTCTAAGGAGTATTGTAGAACTTATGATGTCTATCAAAAAGTAGTTAAACCTTATAGGAGAGATGAACTACCCTTGAATCCAGTAAGGGATCTACAACCTTTTGATAAATGAGATATTGACTTTGTGGAATATATTAAACCTCCTACTCTCCAATTCTAAAGCTTGATATATCATAACTACAACTGATTATCTCATTAAATGGGAAAAAGTTGCACCTACATAGGATTTTATGATTGATAATGTAGCCAAATTTATTTTTGAGAATTTTATTAGAAGTATTGAACTTATTGAGTAGGGAATTTATTATCTAGCATCATAAAAGTATCCCCTATCATCCTTAGGCTAATGAAACTAGATGATTCTTCAAAAGATGATTCATCTCATCTTTCATAGCGTGTTCCCATTTAAGTTGTCCTTGTGCATATGAGTAAGAGATAATATCACAAGTCTTAAGAACACACACACAGGTGTGATGATAGGAACCTATGACACTACAACAATAGTGGTTGAAGGTGTCGAAGGAGTATCGTTAAATATAGTGGGTATGTGAGTTGAAGGACTCCCAATATCTTTCTGACTTGATTCAGTACTCATCCTCGTACAATCACAAGTCTGGTAAGTGGAGGTGTATGTACCATATATGATCAATTTACACCTTTTAGAAGGTAAAGAATCAAAATGTGGTGGTAACTGTAACAAGTGGAAAGACCTGCGAGGAAGTAGGTATGGCTCTAGGATGACTCAAGAATTGTGATATAAAAAAAAAAACAAATATTAAGGCCAACTAGTAATCAAAGAGAACACCAAAGTAAAATAAAAAAAATGCCAATATGCACACAAACGGGATAAAGTGGTTGAAAGGGGCCTCCCTCTATAAAGTAGGTATGCCTCTACCAAGAGGGGCATGGGACTCCTCTTCTAAATATTGGAGGTAACATAATTAGTTATAAGGGCCCTCATGGGATTAACAACCAGTTGGTCAGATATCCCCGGAGAGGTAATCCTCCATAAAGGTTGTGTGTTTTTTGACCCTTATCTGACCCAGGGTACCTGTAGAATAACCCCTCCAAGTAACCTATGTGATACCTAAGTCCAACAACTAAGAAACCATGATATAACCGATGCACAGGAAAACAATCGTAAGTTAGATATACCATATGGGTAGGGTAACAAATCCTGAAACCTCGAAAGAATAGCCTCTCATAGAGGTAAAGGTACTAGAAAGATCCCCATATATGAATAGATCCCCAGAAATATATCTGACGCTAAGAAGGTATCAAGGGGGTATCCCTTCAATCAACCTCACACGACCTCGTGCTTAAATCTGGTGTAAGTAGAGCCTCCTGATATTATCGATTATACAATAGATTTTTCAACTCCCTTAGTCAGAAACATATGTTGATTTAATAGCCTTGGATAAATTTACTCACAAAATCCTATTCCAAGGCTCTAAATCCTAAGCTAGTTTGTGCACCCTAGAAAATAAAATTGTTACTAATCAATTTTAAATTATAAGCATTACTTTTAGTGGCCTTGCTTACTAAAAAAAGTGCGGTCATGAAACTAATGATGTTATGAATCAACAAGTAAAATAAATGAATATGAACACAATGCAAAGTCCTACATTCAACTCCCAATAAATGATATGCTTTTCAAAATGCAATTTTCAATTTAGTAGTTCTACAATTCTAAATAAGATGCAATCTTACTTTACATGTACTAATATCAATGATAAAGACCATACATTAATTTTAGAATTTATCCATTGGTGAACCATACATTCATGTTATAATTTCAACGTTGGTGAACCATAAACCTACACTAACAGATCCATAATATCTAGAGGGCATAATCAAAATATTATACATACCTAAATGGTGATTTCTCAATTTAGCAATCGAACATGCAATAAAAAAATTGAGGTGGTGCTCAACATCATGCCTCATACATGGAGAATAAAAATGTTGTTGTAAAGTTGCAACTATATATTATGTGACAAAATGCCCAACCATCTTCAAGAAATGAGATTATGAAATCAACAAATCCCTAGGTTCACTTGTAAGTGAGCACATCCTATCAAGTCAATACAAAAGATGTTTATTCATATGAAAATCAACCAAATTAATAATAAGTATTGTGTAGGTATTGTGGCATCCTTATTGAATGGTTGCATAAACTTTCACAAAATGTATGTGTGTATTGTAGAACTCTTGCTAGTGTTAGATATCACACCTTTTTGTGTTAAGAACCATTGCAAATACTATTGTTCGTCGACTAGAATAGTAGTCTAAATTTTTATCTCTTCAATGTAAATGTTTGATAGCCAATTGGAATTTCTATAAGAAATTCCATTTCATATGTGGTGCATTCTCAATTTTTCTCCAGGTCTGTAGTGGATTATGGTTAGATTGAATAACAATTTATTTCCCCTATATATAGTGACTCCAATAGTGAACTACTTAAGAAATGGAGCACATCTCTCTATCATAAATTCAAAATTTGTGGATTGTGTCATTCAATGTCTCTAAGTAAAACAAAATGGAATGACATTCTCATGTCATAGTAATACCTATCCCATATTCATATGCATCATCTTCTATATTAAAAGGATGAGCAACATATAGTAGTGTAAGCATAGGTGTAGTGCATAGCTTCAACATCTTCACTTCTTCAAAAACATGTTGTTGCACCTTGGTCTATATAATGAAGCCTTGTTTCCTCAAATTCCCTCTTAATATTAACACTTTAGGGTTGAACTAGTGAAGGAAAGAGAGGTGAGAGGAAACAACTATTACGAGGGAGGGTGAAATTTGGAAATGTTAGCCTACAAGCAGTGAGGGCATTAGAGCTGGAATTATTGTGAGGTGACATGAAGTGATGATGTTAAAAGGAACCATCAAAGGCATTAATGATGGTGATGTGATATTATCAATATTTTGAAAATGAACCATTGAAGGAACTAATATTAATTGTAAGGTGACATTAGTGAGGGCATGTGCCATTGATTCTAGATGAAAGGCACCATTGAAGGCATGAGGTGAATATGTTAGCATGGGGATGGAAAAGGAACCATCATTTTCTTATGGATATGGTGAACCATACATTCATGTTAGAATTTATCCATTGGTTAACTCTTTACTATATCTATTCTCTTCAATATGCTTCATATTTTTGAAGTTACACATTTGGATCAAGGCACACCCTCTCTTACTTGGTATATGATTCAAGGGAACCATAACTTCTTGGAGCCATATTTACTCAACCATAGCTAAAAAATGGGAATTTTGAAGTGTGATATAAAAATTGAAGCTAGCTCTACAATATGAAGGGATGTTGAACCTATTTTAGCTAGTTTTCAGGGCCAAAAACCACTCCAAAAAGATGAAAATTGTAAAACTTAGTTTTTCCCCAAAAATGATAAATCTAGGATATGTTAAATATTTTTCAAAATTGACATTGATTGGCTTCAAAACTATAATTTCCATCCT
>WSFP011548176.1:0-11413 GCA_009831015.1 Picea engelmannii | reverse complement strand
TCAATACCTCAAAATTTTCAAGAAAAGTGATGAAGATGGTAGGGAATTCAATGATAGGTTCAACACTCTCATTAGCAAACTTGAGCCCAACTTTCACCAAGAGAGTGTTATTCTCCAACACTATCTAAACTCCTTAGAAGGAAGATTACAATTTACCCTCAAGAACCGATTTCCTACAAGCCTAGAAGAAGCACAAGATGATGCTTTCCAGATTGAAGAGAATATTAAGTTCAGTGACTCCATCCATCAGGTCAATTTTTTGAACAATGATAACATTTGGGAGCTGAATAAGGAAAGCATGGGAGGACTAGAGCATGACCTCCCATAGATTATAGAGGAAGAAAATAATACTTTCCCTAGGAAATGGAGTAGAGGTTTCTCAAACATGAAAGATGCCTTAAATTTTTCAAAACAACATGAACCCTCTAAGGATCTAGGTACCTCTGAAGAAATCACTCAGTTAGAAAGGTCACTATCACAAACCCAAAAGCCTCTTTCTATGAGACTTCCTCAGACAATAAAACCTCATGCTACAAAAGAACAAATTTGTTTGAACACTTTGAACCTACAAAATGTTGCAAGAGAAGAAGATGATCCTATGTCCTTATCATGTAAAGACTCCCATTTTGAACATTATCACCCAAAGGATACTCATGAGAAATATAATTATGTAGATTCTAGATTTACCTTGTTCACACCAGATCAAAACCAAGAAAATAAAGACATGAGTAAGCATAGGATTGAATGCTTGGGCCAAACAAGTAAGGACTCAAGGGTAAAGCTTGAAGAGCCCCGGGTGTATGCTGGTGATCTGCCAGAACATTTCCCAAAACCTAGACCAACCTAAGCACTAGCCTGGCCTATATCTTACAAAAATTCAAAAGGATTCATGGAATGTTGGAAATCCCTTATTTGACAAAACAAACCCTAGATGACCAGCAATCATTCGAAGAAACTTCCACACTATTACAAACTAGTCATTTTGAGAAAAATGAGCAAACACCCTTTCTCACTTCCTTTCTACTAGATGACCTATATCTTCACAATTGCATGCTTGACTCCGAGTCATCTGTCAATATGATGAGTTTGAAGGTTATGAACCAACTGGGGCTGGAAGTTATAGGGCCTTATACCGATGTTCATATATTTTAGTCAAGAAGGATCAAGGTCTACGGCTTGATGGAAGGTCTTCAAGTACACCTTGTTGACTACCCTAATTTCCCCATCATAATGGACATCGCATTTGTTGATATACGTGACACTTGGGGAATGATATTATCTAGGGAATGGGCTACTACTTTGGGCGGAAGTATACATATGGACTTGTCCTACGCAACTATCCCCGTCAGGGACCAAGATTGCATCACCTTGCATAACAAGCCAAAGAGAATGGAGCACATTGAAAGGTGTAATCATGGACATAGTGACTACAAATCCATAGCTCCATGATTATTTCAAGATTAGACCAATCTTCCCTTGGTATAAGAAGACAATATTAATGAGATAGCATGCACCAAGGGAAAGGGTGACCAAAATATTCCTAGAAATCACAAGGACAGCATTACACAAGGTAGTGACAAGACGTTACATTTGCACGAAACATACATAAGGGATATTTCTTTGATAGGACCCCACCCCATCATTCTGGAGAAAGAAAGAGATACAAGTTGGGGTGATTATCCTGATGATGCCTTTGACCTTTCTGAATAGTGGGATGACTATTTTTATACATAAGAAGATGACAATTTGATAAGGTTTAGAAGGAAAGGAGTTGGCTCCGTCAAATGAAAAGGGGATGATGAACATTCATTGACTAAGCCAAACCAAGAAGACATACTAATTACAGAAACCCACCCCCCTCCCTCGACACAATACACTAGAGTACACGAACCAGTTGATTTTGAAGGAGGGGACTACAAGCAAGGAGATTTGGTTTTAGAGTGGGATACAAAGATGGGGGAGCCTGACAATATTAAGGGATGCAAAAAGTTATGGCTTGGACCTTTTAGAGTCAGAATGAAGTCAATCAATAATGCCTACTATCTATCCACATTGGAAGGAAGAATATGTCCATTATCGGTTAGTGGACAACTCCTCAAACCCCATCAAGGAGCAAAGACTTGACTTCACATGTAAGTATAGGTAAGTAGGTAGGAATTTGCATTAATTGTATATACCATCTGCATATCATGCTAGAGTAGTTTTATTTCCATTTATATATATGATTGCTTACTTGTATTTCATTTTATCATATATATGCTATGGGTGATATCACCACTCCAATAGATTACTAATCACTTTTTGTTAAGATGTAGCAGGTCACAGGTCATGCCAGAAATGTTGAGGTTCTCATGTGCTCTACGGTGAGCACATGTCCTTGAGTTGGAGCCAGATGTTATCCCCTATCCTAGGGATAACTAAGGATATTATGTCTTGAGGCCCATAGGTCCTAGACATGGAGTACCGAGAGCCATATGACTTGAGCTTGGCCCTGGAGGGCCCATATTTTCTTCCATGAGTTAATGAGTCTGGGTATCATGGTATGTGTCACTCTGTTTCTCAAAACATTTGAATATGTGCATTGAATTCTCTTTTGTTTCATGATGTTTTCTTGGAAATTATTCCCTTTGACTTGTCCATACTTGGAGGGGATGACAGAGTGCCCTATTAAGTTGGTTCCCTTAGGGATGATTTACCACTGGGTGGGTCTATGAAATTTCATCGTCCATTACTTCCATACTTACCACTTTTCATCATCATTCCTCTAATCTTTCCCCTACATTGTTTCGTGCATTGGTTTTTCCTAGCTATTAAGGGTTGTACCTTGCCTTGTGGAAAGAAGGAGCTAAAGGCCCAGAGGGTAAAAGTAGATGGAAAAATTTTAAAGCCAATTTGAAACCTTGAGATGCTTCACCCAAGGATTCCCGAGAAATCAATACAGGGATTCTCATCAAGAAAAGGGGACATGTAAAATAAAATAAAACTCAAGGCCTAGTCGGTGGATAGAAGGTCTCATCATGAGTCGGCCTATTAGGCCCATGGGCATGTAGTGGTATGACACTACTAT
Organism: Picea engelmannii; assembly: GCA_009831015.1. NCBI lineage: Eukaryota > Viridiplantae > Streptophyta > Pinopsida > Pinales > Pinaceae > Picea > Picea engelmannii. The sequence continues at coordinate 8,346 of WSFP011548176.1, read as the reverse complement.
TTATCTAGTCACCAAACTAGGGTAGTGGCTCTTGGTGGCATAGCCAAGAGAAAGGCAGTCTCACCACGAGCTATCCTTCTCATTTCTGTGAAATGCTTGTGGGTAACGTTGTCACCCCTAGTCACCACGCCAGGACAGTGTCCTCCAACTATTCTCTTGAAAGAAAAAAACAATAATACAAAGAGTAAAGAGGCATTGAATGGGCTAGGAAACAGTGGCAACCATGACAAGGTGAAGCTCGCCCTCTACAGAGGCAGCCACAGGTAAGACCTACATTTCCCTGGTATCATTGCACCCCTTCCCCAAACATCCCCTACATCATCTCATGCATTTACATGACCTAGATTTGTCTTCACTTAGAAACACCCCACACCTAAGGACGATTAGACCAATAGGAAATTATGAGACCCTCTCCAAACTTGGCTTGTTAAATAGCATAACATCTTTGAGCATTTGTATGGGTAGAGGGGGGTTTGATGCACATGTTTGGGTATCTTGATTATTAGATGTGATTGACATTTCTATGATCCATGTGACTTATGAGCCCATGGAGGGCATACTTGTTTTTTTTTCAGGACCATGCCCGACGGATAGGTACATATGGAAGATGATTAGTTCGGACCTCCATGGGGATAAAATCCCACCAAATGGATGTTGTGACCCTAGCCAGAGGCAGAGGGATACCAGAGGCTTTCACCGAAGAAAAGGGAGGACGTTCCACCAGAGACAATTTCGTAGGCCTGGACCTAGGGGGTCTTTCCCTCGCACCATGAAATTGGCCCTGGAAGGCCCCTGACGTTATCATATGGAACCTTGACGTCATTCAGTTAGGATTTTGGCATGAGGATGACTTGGTTGGCACGTGTGGCAGCTTATGAGGCCTTTTGAGGCCTAATATTTCACTTTGGAGGCCTAGCGTTCCAATAAGGGGCCTAACGTCACCCTAGGAGGGGCATGACATCATCCCTAAAAGACAAAATTAGGGTTTATTATTGCTAATTTTATGTAAAAGTGGATTTTTGATGTAAACTGGCCATGTCGGCCTTTTTTTACCTAAACTGTAATTAAAGGTCGTGATTATTGTATAAATAAGCGAAAAATATCTTATATTTTTCATCATCTTTTCATTCACACAAGTGTGAGGTCTAAAATTCATCCCTCGTTATGGGTTATTAGCTTGAACTTGTGATGCACACTTCTTGAAGGAAGCAAATTTTGGTGCTTTTTTGGCTATTTTCTTGTGGAAGATCTTCAACTAGGGTGATTTGCTAGATTATTCTTGGTGAAGTAGAAATTCTGCATTTCTTTATTTTTAATGAATGCTATGGTTATTGTTTACTTGTTTCATGTCTAAGATTATGAAATTGCTACCTTGAAACCCTATGGGAATCACATGTGTTATCATCTTTTTCCCTATAATCTTCCATATGTTAAAATATCTTGAAAGGCACCTAATTTGAAGTAAATACTAGATCCCTACCATTGTAGCACTCTAGTAACGTTACTTCCTTTTCCAATTGAATAATTTATTACATTTTGTTCAAGGAAAGAGAAAATCGCTAGGGCCTAACCCTTGTTACTTTCTAGCAATTTTCTCTTGGAAAAGGATTTTTGAGGCCGTGGGATACCAACACATCTTTTGTCCTCTCCATCTCTTAACATATTATTATCATTCGCTACATTTCCTTTAAGAATTTGTTGTTTCCATTAGTGACTCCATTAACCCTAGAAAGGCACTAGACTACCTCTTACAAGTGGTGATTGAGAAAACAAACACTTAAAATTTTATCTTTGAACCCTTTACTAACTTTTTCTAACCCTAGATTAGACTAATTCCTAAGCTAATTTGATGTTGTAGAAAAACATTGCTACAGCCATATAAACTTGCATTAATTTGGCACATTTACCTACATAACTCATACTAGAACCAATCAAAATATAATTGTGATAATTGCTAGTGAATCTACTATGTAAGCGCTAGTTTTTGTATGGTTTTCTTGCACTTTTGACCATTTAAACTTCTTGTTGTTACAAAAGATAGCTACAGCCATCTAACTGCAGAAAAATATCTGCAAAAGTGCCACTAAAAGTTAGCCTATCATTGCTAATTTTGCTTGTGACAATTTACTATCAATTTGCCTAGTTAAACTCACTTTTTATTGTCTTTTTCAAGCAATTTCAAGGCTTGAATATTGTGGTTGTTGTAAGATATTAATTGTTGTTATAAACTGATGCATAGCTGCAAATTCACAAGCAGCTAGCTTATTTTACGAAGGTTTATTGTCTTATGAAGTACTAAAGCGCCCCATTTGTCATGTTGTCTTGTTTTGTGCAGGTACACAATACTTTTCATTTGATTCATCCTTAAGACATAAAAGAAACCTCTTATTAGAGTGATTTGTGAGAGGGAAAGGGTTTCCATGTGACTATTTTTCTTATCCTTCTCAAACCCCCCAGGTCACCGGGGACGTCTCCCCTGGGGTATCTTAATACTCCTAAATAGAAAGAGATCTCTTATTAAAGTGACAGTGATGGGTTTTTCCCAGTTACGCCAATTTTGTACCCACTTTCCTTGGGCTTTTGGGGCAAGTACAAATTATGCGATAACAAGCTTTACCAAAAGTAAAGCAAGGTTGAGGATGGAAGTATAATAATACTATTACTATACGTAGATTATTTGTTTCTGACAGGAGAAGAGAAACCCATTGCCGAGAGCAAGAGGAAGCTTGCTACAAAATTCAAGATGAAATATCTAGGGATAATGCACTACTTCCTAGGTCTAGAGGTATGGCAAAGACAAAATGATATTTTCCTAAACCAAGGAAAATATACAGTAGATATTCTGAAGAGGTTCGATATGATGGATTGCAAGGCCATGCCTACGCCCATGATGACAAATTTGAATTTTCTTAGTGATACATCCTTAGAAATAGTAGATGTTGCCATGTATAAACAGATGATCGGATCACTGATGTATTTAACAAACACAAGACCAAACATATGTTTTGCAGTGAACACCTCGAGTCAATATATGGTTGAGCCGAGATATGTTCACCTGATTTTGGAAAAACACATATTAAGGTACCTTAAGGGTACAATTGATTATGGTCTCATATATACCTCAGATCAAGAGATAATCCTGCATGGCTATGTTGATTCAAATTTGGTTGGTAGTGTAGCAGATCGGCAAAGTACATATGGATGTTTCTTCAGTCTAGGATCAGTTGTGATTGCATGGTTCTGCAGGAAACAAACTAGTGTGGTACTCAGTACAGTTGAAGAAGAATATATTGTGGCATGCTCAGCCATCAAAGAAGCAGTGTTGCTTAGAAAGTTGTTGGTAGGATTATTTGATCTTGAATTAGAGACAACTTTCATTTTATGTGACAACTAGAGTTGTATGAATTTGTCAGAGAATCATGTGTTTCATGAAAAATCAAAACACACTGAGATCAAATACCACTATGTCTGGGACATGGTACAGAAAGGAGCAGTAAGACTCCAGTATATCACCACCGACGAACAGGTAGAAGATGTGTTGACCAAGCCCCTATCCAAGGTAAAGTTTGATTATTTTAGAGACAAGCTTAGAGTGATCCAGAAAGACTTCTCCAATAGTGAGAAGTTATATTTTTCTCCAGTAGTGAGATGTGATCCCCAGTAGAGGGAAGTGATGTGATCCCCAATAGAGGGAGATGATGTGATCCCCAATCAAGGGATATGATGTGATCCCCAGTAGAGGGAGATGATGTTATCTCCAGTAGAGGGAGGTGATGTGATCCCTAGTATAGAGAAGTGATGAGCTACACCAACGCAGGTTGGTAACCCCAACACAGGTCAATACGCTACCCCAATGCAGTTTGGTAACCCCAACGCAAGCTTGTATACTACCCTAATGCAAGATGGTATATTACTTCAATACGAAAGACTGACGAGAGTGCAGAACTTCTTATGACAAATAGATTCATGAAATTCAACAACACAATGACCGATGTGTGCAAACATGAAGAAAAAAATTGTTCCAGAAGAATACCTTCCTAGCTAAGAGGGAGTGTTGAAGAATATGTAGATGCGGAAGATATTCTCCTACTATACTTGATCATGCATAAACCTTAAAACATATTATTGTATTGTATTAATGAAGTCAGCCCCATTGTGGCCTTTATTTTTAAATAAATTCAAACTGTCAAGGCGGCCCCTATTGTGGCTAATGTAAAGTATAATGAAGAGACACTTATCAAGTTGGACCTAACAGGTAAAGAGGTAAAGTCACTTGTGTATAAATAAGAGAGTCTAGGCGCCTCATTCACTCACTCATCTCACTTAAGCATAAGAGAGAGAAAGGTGCACAAGTTTTGAGAGAGAGGGGTGACTCAGGAAAAGGACCTTTTGTTTTCTGTCTTGGTATTGTTATTGGTTGAAGAATCTATTTAGAAGAAGTTTTTTGGGTTTTCTTCTCCGAGAGGGTTTCCCAGGATAATCTCTATGCCTATCTTGTTTCTGTGATTGTCTTTATTTCATTGATCCTATATATGCAGCTAATGTGATAATTAATTGTAACAACATAAGAAGAATTGTAACTGCTAGTTGTATATGTAAAATAACAACAGATTGCAAGTCTAAGAATGTTGATAAAGAAAAGGGATCTGATGATTCCTCTTCCATAGAGGAGAAAACCTCCACAGAAGAAGGAGGTGATGTTTACTTGGAATCTACATGTACAGATGCAGATCACGGTGTATGGTTGATCGACTTGGGTGCATAATTTCATGTGACTCCTCACGGGGAGTGGTTCAGTGAATATGAAAAGTATGATGGTGGTGGTGTCTTCCTAGGAGATGAATCACGGCTAAAATCATGGGACATGGAAGAGTTAAGTTGTTGCTAAAATATGGAATTATAAGAACTCTCCCTGGAGTTCTGCACATTCCATATATATCCATGAGCCTAATATCTATAAGTAAGTTGGATGATACAGGTGTGTATACTTTATTGGGAAAGGGAAATTGCAAGATGGTATGAGGAGCAATGGTGTTGATGAAGGGAGTTCGGTGTGGAACTCTATACAAGTTATTGGGAAGAACTTATACTCATGGGTGTAATAGTTTTATTTTCCCTGAGTATAGAAATAAATAAGATATGATCCATACTATCCTTGGAAAGAAGACCATGTTTTTGCATCAAATACTAGGTGTATTGGAGAAAAGGGACTTCGGACACTACACGGTAAAGGTATGGTTGAAGGTATGTCTAATTTCACCTTGGGTTTTGATTTGTATGAACATTTCATATATGGTAAACAAAATAGAGTAAGATTCCCATCTGGTGCTACAAGAGCAAATGGAATCTTAGAATTGATACACAGTGATGTGTTTGGACTTGTTCCTATTCCATCACTAGGCAAATTTGTGTATTATGTTTCATTCATAGATGATTTCTCAAGGAACACATGGATTTATTTTCTCAAGAAGAAATATGAGGTATTTGATAAATTTAAAGAGTTTAAGGCTCTAGTAGAAAATCAGACAGAGAAGAAAATAAAGGTATCGAGGACAGATAATGGCAGAGAATTATGTGGGAATGAATTTGAAGAGTTTCGTAAGAAGTGTTGTATAGAAAGGAAGAAGACTACTCCATACACACCTCAACAAATTGGGGTTGTAGAAAGGTTGAAGAGGATGTTGATGGAAAAAGCAAGGAGAATGCTCAGTGGTGCCAGTTTAGGAAAGGAATTTTGGGCAAAGGCAGTGGGTATTGCATGTTACCTGGTAAATAGATAACCCTCCTCGGCATTGGTGGAAAACAATCCACATGACGTATGAACTGGTAAGAAACCCTCTCTTGAACATCTCAGATTGTTTGGTTGTGATGCGTATGTACATGTTCCAAAGGAAAATAGGAGTAAGTTGGATAATAAAGTTGAACATTGTATCTTTATTGGTTATAAATATGGTATGAAAATTTATAAGCTTTGGAACCCAGAAACTAAGAAGATTGTTTACAGTCGGAATGTTGTTTTTAGAGAGGTTAAAGATATTTCCAAACAGGGATTCCTACCAAGGAAAGAAGAACCGGAGAAAATAGATTTTGAGTTGGATGATGCAAAATATTAATCAACGAAAGAAGATGAATCAAAATAAGAACCTCATACTCCAATATTGAGGACATCAACAAGGGAAAGAACACAAACAGAAAGGTATAGTCCACCTAATTTTTATGTTAATTGTGTTTTATCTATTACTGATGATGATCCCAGAATTGTCAGGGAAGCAGTGAATTCAGAAACTCTAGAAGAAGGCCATGGTTGAAGAGATGGATGCTTGGGATAATAATTTGGCATGGGATCTAGTTGAGTTGTCAACTGGAAGAAAGGCCATGGTTGAAGAGATGGATGCTTGGGATAAGAATGAGGCATGGGATCTAGTTGAGTTTACAACTGGAATAAATGTCATCGTTGAAGAGATGGATGCTTGGGATAATAATGAGGCATGGGATCTAGTTGAGTTGCCAATTGGAATAAAGGACATTGGAAGAAAATGTGTATTTCAGAAGAAATTGAATGCAGAAGAAAAAGTGGAGAAATACAAATCTCGATTAGTAGCAAAAGGTTATTCCCAGGTAGAGGGAATTGACTTTGGTGAAATTTTTTCTCATATTTCCAAGTCACTTATATTAGATTTATTTTATCTGTTCTTGTTGCTTTTGATTTTAAAGTAGAACAAACGGATGTGAAGACAACATTCCTACATGGGGATCTGAAAGAAGAAATCTTCATGAAGAAACTAGAAGGATTTACAGTGAAGGGAAAGAAAGAGTTGGTATGTAAGCTACAGAAGTCACTATATGGTCTGAAGAAATCACCTAGGATGTGGTACCAAAATTTTGACACATACATCCTTGAACTGGGATTTGTAAGAAGTAGGATTGATCACTGTGTATATTCCAAGAAAGTTGGTAATCACTTCATTTATGTAGTGTTGTATGTCGATGCCATGTTTCTCATAGGAAATAACATGGATGTTATCAGAGAGGTGAGATCGCATCTATCCTCCAAATTTGACATGAAGGATCTCAATGTTTCTAACTTCATTTTGGGAATGGAGATTAAAAGAGATCTTACAAATAAGAAACTTTGGTTGAATCAGAGAAAATATGGTCAGACGATTTTGCAGAGGTTTAATATACAAGAAATTAAATAGATCAAGGTTCTTATACAGGTAGGTGTAAAGTTATATGTTGATCAATATCCCAAAACATGGGAAGAGGAAGAGGACATGTCCCAGGTTCCATATGCTCATGTGGTTGGCAGTTTGATGTATGTAATGGTATGTATACTAGACTGGAAATTGCACATGCAGTGGGAGTTTTTAGCAAGTATATGTCAAAACAATGGAAGGAGCATTGGACAATAGTAAAGAGGGTTTTTAGGTATTTGCATGGCACTTCTAGTTATGGATTCTTCTAAGAAGGAAGATCGATATTGGGCAGAGTGTTGGACATACATGGGTTTTTTGATGCAGACTGGGCTAGAGTTATGGATAGCAGAAGATCAACAAGTGGGTATATGTTTAACCTACTTGGAGGAGCAATCATTTGGATGAGAAGAAGACAGGTTGTAGTGGCACTCTTAACTACATAATATGAATACATGGCAGCCACTCATGTGTGCAAGGAAGCAGTATGTTTATAGAGATTGTGTTCAAGTATTGGGTTGGTACAACAAGCAGTAAGGTTAGATTGTGAAATTCGGAGTGTAATCTTCCTGGGAAATAACCTAGGTTATTATTCAAAGACAAAGCATATTGATGTTCAATATCACTTTGTGAGAGACATGGTTGAAAACAAGAAGGTGGTGCTATAGAAGGTTGACACTTTGAATAATGTTGCAGATTCATTGACAAAGTGTGTGAGCACCGAGAAGTTCTCCTGATGTAGAGAAACAATGGGAATTGTTGACTATGTAATCATGTGACTCCTTCTATGGAAAGAAAACAACAAGTGGGATAATGTTGTGTGTTATCCCCGATATCTAGGGATAACTAGGAGATCATGTCTCGAGGCCCACATGGTCCTAGACATGGAGTACTGAGAGCAGGGTTGACTTGAGCATGGCCCTGGAGGGCCCATCTTTCTTCTTCTTCGTCAGATTTGTCCTGTCAGCAGTAGCAGTTTCCATCACTATCGGCCTGGGATTATATAGGAAAGGACTCTTGCTCCATGAGGTAATTGGTCCGAGGTATCATGGTATGTGTCATATTTGATTGTTATAACCTTCTTATATATGCATTAGGTTCCTTTCATTTCTGATGACTTCTTGGATCTTACACTAATCCACTTGACCATTGT
>WSFP011548163.1:0-11413 GCA_009831015.1 Picea engelmannii | reverse complement strand
CCGAGTGAAGGAAAAGGAAGAAAAAGAATAACCAGAGAGAAGAAGTGCCCAAAACATCCCCCAAGGGATGTTTATATAATCACAAGAACTAAGAACCACATGGCCTTCCCCAAAAATCCCATGTAACCACTTTTCTCCATAAAATAAATTATGGGTAAATAAAAAAAATAATAATAAGACTTAGCCCCTCAAGCCCCCTCTCTCGTGGAATCATAGCCCCTATCTCTTTTGTCCTTGTTCATCTTGCAGCCAACGACGCATTTTATTAATGTATATGAAGTATTACATTTCCTAGGCACTCTGACCTCTTTTTGACTTTATCGGCTCAGCATCCTATGTCACAATTACATAATACATTATAGTTCATAAGGGTTAAAATTGGGATGTTACAATGGAGCTCTTTTTGAGGACATCCCTTCTTGTTGATCCATTGTGATTTCTTAGAATTTTCCTTCCAGTGATTACATTGTGATGAAGGAACCCACTCTGATACCAATTTTTGGACTACGATTTATGTTAGACCAAAACCTGCAAGCGTTAGTCTCCACCACAATCATTGGAGTTAGGATCTACGAGAGGTGGATAACCCATATCGCAAAATGCGCGGGAAGTGTTGAACCCAATGTCCAAAAAATATGGATTTGTAAACATACAAAGTATCGGGCACAATATATGCAAAGCTAATCGTGAAGTGTCTAATACACCACTTTATTAATGAACTATGAAGAAAAACTAACAGAACTGGTTTCTCATGTAACAATTAATATTCTAAGGTAGAATTGCAAGTTGAATATAGATCCTTATATTCAACAGTACTCTGTTGGATTCACTCTATGAGTTATATTGAAAACCTTTAATTGAAACTAGAAACAATAGAATTGAGAAACTTATTGCATGCAGACAAGATATCTATCATGAGAAGTTGTCAACCAGTGAAGGATTGATGACCATCAATTGCATCAATATGAAGCTCTGCCAATTATTTGTCCATAGAATCACCAATTAAACTAATGGGAAATAAAGCATGAAACTCTTGTTCTCACAAGGATTAGTTGAACCATACAATATAATTGAAATTGCAACTTAAAAGGACAAATAAACTCACACAACAAAAGGAAACTATTTGGGAAGAATATACTAGAGGGAGGGAGACTTGCCTCCCTTGGCATACACTGCCAAGAAAGACTATAATGAAAAGATCTTGATCTATAAAAAGTTTGTTTATTCCATAATTCTCCTACTCATCACAATGATTACACAATGATTCATCCTCATCCTATCCTCTTCTTCCTCCCATTACATTGATCATCCTTACATTTATACATATGGATTACATTTCAAAGGAGGAAAATGGTTAAGAAAACATGTGACCAGATCCCAAATACATGGATCTACAACCATCAAAAAAATTGATTAAGGAAATGGAGGTTACTTAATGGTTGTTGGATATGTTTGAATAGAATGGAAGCACAACAACATAATCTTTGACAAAACCATATTCCAAAATTCATCCACAAGAGGCATAACTATAGGAATTCAGTCTCTACATGATTTCTTGGAAAATCCACCTTGAAGAGCCGCCCATATCTCTCAAACCATTTCTTGTTTTGAAAATCTTCTTGCAACTGCCCAATTTGGGGTATTCTGCACAAAACTCATGTCTTCAATTTTTTTGATTCATCTTCATCTGTTCATAATTTTGTGAAAAAACTACTTCTACAAATAGGCTGCTACAAAATTCCAGTAGTACTACAAGAACAGGAAGATGCACATTTTAGTAGTCACATAAATTTCAATTTTTGAAATTTTGCAAGTAAGTTAGGAAACCAAAAATTGTATTCTAAATAAACATCAAAACATGGGAAATCAACCACTTTAGTGTATATAGATCATGTGAAGCTCATATAGGGTAGAAATTGACAAATGTGGAAATATGAGTGATGAAAGGAATGAGGATGAAAGGGTAAAGTAAGTGAAAATGGCTAAATGGCATCATAAAATGTGTCATTTTTTAGGCCCAACAAATATGATGATCAATTTTCTAAAGAACTTCATGACATGAAAACTACATGGAATCAAGGAAACAAGGATTATATTGAAGTTTGGTTTCAATCAGTCATTAGTTTGCAGCATCACTCCATATTTCAACAATTCTTGGCACCATCACTACAAAATCAGTTGGCCTCTCATATACTGGTATTCATTAAGGTACACTTTTCAAACTTGGATGTGAGTTTAACAAAGATCTTGTTGTGTGAATGGATGCATTGGAAGTATTCATACACTTGAAAGAGGTTTTTCTTTTTCAAGTAAAGTAGGATTGTGTTAAAAAATAAATAAATAAAAGGTAAAGATAAAAATAAATCTTAGTTGTGAAAACCAAATTACTGGCGCAACTAAGAATGGACTCTACCTGAAAACCAGGGTACTGGTGGGTAGAATTCATCAATAAGTCAATAATTCCAATTTCTAGTAATTATAGGAAATTTACAGGAATTGTGAAAGTTTTTGTATTCTCTTTCAAATGTAAAGTTTCATAGCATTTCAATAAACGGATAATAGATAGAAGTGATCATGTTTGTTTGGAAGATTCAGAGAAACCACAATATTTACAATTAGAGGTCAATGTTTCGAATCCATATCAGGACCCATCTTCAGGACATTTAAGCCTGAGTAAAAATAAAAAGAAGAGAAGAGATAAATATTGAAACCTATGGAAGGTGGAAAACCTAAGAAGTCGGCTCTAAGAAACCCTAGAATTTTAATTAAAAAGAGTTAAGAAACTAATAATAGATAGAAGTGATCATATTTCTTAGTATTATTATAGCATTATATTAGTTCATCCATCTTCAATAGTCTATGGTAATTAATAAAAAAGTTCTCGAAAGATAGAATTTCCAGTCTGTGGGAAAAAGGTCAATTTCAAGTGAGGCAACATACAACACTTCAACTTTCCTTTGGTTTCAAGTATACATAATTTTCAGATCCTAATATCTCTCTTATATGATTTCAACTTCAGTAAGCCTCACTTTCATATGAAATATCAATCCTTCATGAAGTGCACACATCCCTCAAGCACTGTTAAAGAGTATCCATGTACATATCATCTTTCTTACTTCATTTGCATGAGGTGATGTGAAGATCTCAATGTGGGGGAGAGAAGCAACAGTTTCCATACCTTCAAGCAAGATAGAGTAGCAACACTTTCTAAACCTTCAAGCGAGGAAGAGAAACAATAGTTTCCATATCTTCAAGTGAGGCAAAGAAGCAACAATTTCATGTAATCCTTCATCATTGTAGGAATTTCAAGAGTAATCACCAGAATTTTCTATAGTTTCAGTCAATTACAAGAATTTCAGGGGTAATTATAGTAATTTTGTGAGCTTCACGAGATAAGATTTTATCCTTTCCATAATTTCTTTCAAATAAAAATGCAAATGTCATCTTCAACATAATTTTTTACAGTGTCACGAAGAGAAAGAATGTGCATATTACATGCGTAGCAGATCTTGCAAATACACAACTCACTATTGGTTCTGGAGATATGGTACTTCCAACAGGACAAGCTCAACCCTCTGTTGGATAGAAAGAATAATTTCTTAAAATATATGGCCAAGAAGACTGTCAATATTACAAGAAAAATGTGGGACTAAAAATTTGGAACTACTTGTAAACATCAAAATCCAAAACAGAGGGTTGCACAGTCACCAATGCATGTGCTAAGTCCAATTGGATTTCATTTGAGACCTAATCAACCAGCATGCACATTCTACAATCGTGATGGTATTTGTAAGTTTGTTCATGTTTGCAAGTTTGATCATATGTTGGTTGGTGTAAATTATTTCTTATTAGATTCTTCATTTTCTGAACAACCAGTAGCTTCATATCCAAGAGGCAGTTCCCCCACAAGAATGTTTGGTTGATCCAGTTTTTCAAAAACTTCTTAGGCAACTTTGATGGTCAAAGTTCAATATTCAAGATCAGAAGATCCAACTAGCTTCAAGCACTATTCAACTATTGATGGTACAGTGGGTGTAAAAGAAACAAATACATCAAATTATATTGTTGTTGTTTTATCTAAGTCTGTTTGAGATTTATCCAGGCTAACATATTTTTGGTTTGTGATAATTTTGGAGACTACTAGTTGGAGTTGGAATTTCTATTCTTTGAGTGAAAATAAATTGTTTGCAAGGTTGTATGATTAAAAAAATTTGTAGCAACCACAATTCTCTTATGCTCCAGTAGTCAAAGTCAACAAATTATCATCTTCAGTCCACATCAACCTTGATCCTTCTTAGGATTTCAGTGTTCTTCATTCTAAATCTCCTATCCAAGTTGTTATAAAGGTAAACCTGAGGTAAAATCCAATTATGATATTTTGAATTTGTTAAAAATTTAGGAAATGGTTGATGAGTAACCACTATATCATATATTCCATTTTCTTTCATACTTCCTATTTCCTTTACCACATATATCACCATGTACCATACCAATGTAAAATCATTTCCTTATCCTTACCATTTTAATCCAACGTGATCTGGTATACTTTGATAATTATTGTTGCTCATGTTCAAAGAAATCAAGACAAAAGTATTGTTCATTGTAACAGTAATTCAAATCAGCAAGGAGAATTTTACTTTGTGGGATTTCTTCTTCACACAAAAAAATTCTTGTAGAAATCATTCAAAATTTTGGTACCGAATTCCAAGGTTAACATGTTAGCTTAGCTCCTGATCAAAGCTACAGTGAATGCCATTTTTTTCCATAAACACAACATAAATTGATTTTTTGATATCTCCCAAACCATGAACCTATTGGATGTGAAATTTAAACCATAAATGTATTAAGGTATGATGTATACACACACCACATTTCAACCAAACCCCATTAATATTTTTCAAGAACTTGGGCACCGTCACTTTCAACCATTTTACCTTTTTCTCTAAATGTATGCATCTGTTGGGTACAATTTTTGGTGAGAAGAAGTGTAGTAGTGATACCAACAACCTCACCAAATTTCATAGAAAACCAATTTGTAGTTTGAGAGATAATGGTTAGACAAGACTGCTACAAGAAGTCGGTTACATGAATTTGGGTGACATAATATTTCAAAATTCAATTTAGATAAAATGGATAAATTGTGAGGTCATTAGTTCTTTTGCATGAGGACATGCAAATCCTCAGGCATGGGGAAGATGTTGGGTCACCATTTTCTCATATTTTCACTAGTCAAGTCATTCATTTTTACATCATCCTCTCACCATTCACCATCATTCATCACCATTTTTAACCATATTCCTCCATGAATATATCAAAATACCCTTACACATGTTAAAGAGGTTTATCATCATTTATTTCCTTTATTTTTAATAAATTAAGAAGAATTATGCTTGGTTTTACTAATGAGGGTTTACACAGAAATTCCATGTAGTCAAAGAGAAAATGACTTCCAAGGTTGACATATCTACGCAACTCTAGGTAAAATTCTAGAAATGGGGTTTTGTTCCTAGACCTATTGACATGGTTTTATGTTGTTTAATTCATAGTCATCTCCAGTGTGGCCACCTCCAACTCATAATTAACATTTCAGTCAAAATTGAAAGCATCCAACAGGAAACGATATTTACATGTAAATTCTAGATTGATGAGGATGAATCAGGGAATTTCACGAAATGGGTTTTGTGAAGAATGAGTCCATTTAGGTGAATCATGAGAAGATTCCACAAAAATTGAATAACTTGGACTATGCAAGTTATTCTTCAAAGTATATCCCCCCATATTTCATGGTGTAGTCGTTTCTAGTCAAACGTATGCCAAGCGACCAACAAAAGATGGGATTCAAGGCTGGAGGAGATTGGATTGATTTAATAACTCATAAAAGCAAGGAAAAGGAAAGGAAAATCAGGGATATCCTATCCTTCATGCTAAATATGAGATCCGATCCCAATATTTTTCACATATTTATAAACAAAATGTTATTATGAGCATATTCAGTTTTTCCATGTAAATTTATAAAAACATAAGTTAGAGAATGAAAATGAGAGAGGAGGATTTTGATATCACTCTTCAAGATACATTTACATAACCTATAATATTGGACATTTATTGAATACAATAAAGAGATTTATGATCCATTCATGGTGTTAGAGTGTTCTTAGTCTTTTGAGTTTTATTAGGCAACATATCCCAGGAGAGCCCCCTGGTATATGATGTGTTTTTGTTCAATTATTTCACTAGAATTAACTTGTGTTTGTAAATTATTCTTATTTTTGAAACTCCTTGTTATAGACCTAAAATTCCCTACTCATGCATACATGGATTGGCCCTCTTACTTGCATATTTTTCCAAAGCACTGTTGAGGAGCTCTTCTTAAAAAACCATTTTTTAGAGCATGTACACACCCTGCACCACTATAGCCCATGTACATATGCTTGTTGCATGTTATACAACCCGTGTACATACGTTTGTTCCATGCTAGACAACCAACATACATATGCGTGTTGCACACTAAACAACCCGTGTATGCTTGCAAAAGTTGCAAAAATTAAAAAGTTGTAAGGAATTCAGTGAAATTCATGGGCTATTGGAGGTTTCCCAACCAATTCACCTGCTATTTCCGGTCACCCAACCGAATAACCATCCTCTTTTCATATAAAAGGAGTTGTTTGGGTCTCATTTCACATCCAAGAATAAGAACAGTGAAACTCTGCCCAATTTCACTTCCCTTCCTTGCCCAAGCTTTTGCTACCTTTTGTGAGATATTGTCTCAGCACTCCCTCGTCAGCCCCTTCTTCTTCCATTCAATCCATTCCCTTCCCTTGAGGTGATAAAAATATTGAGAGAAGATGCCTATTGAAGGTGCACTTGGAGAATTGTAAAGAGGAGCCCAGACCAGGTTCACGGAATGGTGCCCGACACAGATTGTAAGTTTCAGTCTTAGATTTATGAATAAAATAATCTCTTTTCCCTGTCCCAAATGATGATGTTTTATGTATTTTATTTGATTTATACATAAAATTTGATATCTAACCCTAACTCATGAATAGAAATAGCATGTGTGTAGTCCTTGTTTGCCTAGTTTTGGATGCAGGTTAGCCTTGGGAGGAGACTTGTAGTCATTGGAACTAGAGAGCTTGAGGAGATCATAACCAGACGTGAGATAAAAGGTATAGTTACCGATCTTCTCTCCTATTGATTTATTTTCATTTTTTTTGGTATGTTTGGGGTAGAATAGAAAATAGATTGACTTTTAGATGGTCATTTTCTCTGTCTATATCTTAAACCCCGATATAGTTAAAGGGAGGATTTTCCTGCTAGCAAAACTGGCAACCATACTGGGGATATCTCTAGGGTTTTTTAGGGGGTTTTGGGTTGATTGATTGGTTTTTGTTTTCCTTTCGAGTTTCAATCAAGTTTTTTGAGTCTGTCAAGGGGTTTTGGTCACCTCCAGGGTGCATACCAGTTGTCCCTATCCTATAAGTTTGACTAGTCTTTTTATTTTTGAAAAGACTCAGAGGTGTATGCACCCTATTTTGGGTCAGCCTGCATACATACACACTCTGCACAGTAAATAGCCTATGTACATACGTAGGATGCTGATGCAACAACCCACGTCTTTGCTTCATGATTTTTTTTTTTTATAAAGAGAGAGTTTGTCTCTTTCCTAACAGAAGTTCAGACTTCTCAGGACTTTCTTGAATCATTCAGATTCTTTTTATGTGGCCATATCTTGGGTACAATTTCCAGTTTACTTGTTTCCTTAGCCTTCTTGTGTTTTCCCTAAATTTTTTTGAGAAAGATGTCAAGTCTTAGATCCGCCTTTTGGTTTCTTGGTTGAATCCCTGCAATCCGTTGTGGGATTAAGGTCTTTACCAATATTGTTTTCATTTTTCTCTTTGTCCTTTTTTTTTCTTTCTTTGAAAAAACAAAAATCTTACTTCAGTTTTTTCTCGTTAAAGGAGTTCGAAAAAAATAATTATTTTCTTGCATTTAGTTTGGTAAAGTAGTCAAGGTTGTTATTTGAAAAAGGAAAAATAGTCTTTATTTCCAAGTTCTTTTTTATTTCCTGAAACATAAGTAGTTTGTAGTCAAACGAAAGAAATTTTTAGGATTTCTTCATTTATAAGATCTTGAAATATCAATTAGAAAAGTTGAATTTACAAAGAGTTGGTTACAATCTTTGCTTTTAATTTCGAAGTAATTTTTCTTTCAAGTACTTTAAAGTTCTCTTCCTTATTCATCTCTTCATAACACCATCAGTGTCACTACCATGCCTTTTGAGTAAATCAAGCCTTAAAAATAAAGCCTAATCTAAAATACATTAGACTTTTCTGTTTGTAGGGTTCACATACTAGTCTAGGGTTTTAGGGCCTTGAATTAGGTGTGAAGAGGAAATTCTTCAAGACCATTTTAAAACAAACATTGGAGTCTGAGTTAGGGAGTTATTTAAGACTAGTGTCGTAAGAGTTAGTTGGGACCCCCATCTAACACGGGGGATAAACATGAGGTCACGTGAGGAAAGACAGAGAAGATAACCCCTCCAAAGCTAGACTGAACGTAGTGGGGATTGTATATTGAGGGTCTTTCTCGGGAATAATATCGATCACATTTTCCTATGGAGCTTTGTGGATCTCGAATCTATTTGATATCCTCAATTTTCTTCTAGACCAATTTATTTCGATACCATGGAAGGGCTTCAGACTTGTTATCCTTCTCATTATGATATGTTCGACCATTGACTATACCCGCCTGGTGACTGAGTGTGAGCTGGCAACTTAGTTTTCTATATTTTATGGACTTACACAGGTGACTATGGGGGTATAATGCAGTACCTAAGGTGTACATCAGATTGGGATTTGTAGAGTATACCCGGAGAGTGATTTCATTTTTGAGTTACACTTGCACTGGTTAGTTTCTCTAGTGTCTATTGGCATAACTTTCCTTCCCACTAGTTAGTCATCTACTTGATTTTCCTTTAGGAAATTTTAGTGTGTTCTCTATGCTCCCTAGTTTTCCATAGTGAGTTAGTTAGTAATTTCTTTGGGTCTCTGACCTAATGTGGTAGACCTCCCACTTTGTCAGTCATGAGGACTTTTCGATCTTCTGCTTAGAAACCTAGAGTTTCCTTTTTATAGGCGTTGTCTTTGATAACACTGGTTCGCTGAAGTCGGTGTGTGAGACTTTTATAGACTTGAATGATATCCCAATGAGAGAACCTGTGCATAATATCTTCATGGATAAATTTCCTGATGATACCAACCAAGGAACCCCTTCACAAGGGGATTATTGTGCTTTTCCTTTCTTTGGAAACGTTGGTGTCCCTTTGATGGCCACTTTGTACATTCCTGGGTTGAATGTGGGACTACCGGTTTGGTTGGGTACCATTCTAAATGTCTTGAATGCTCTTGATGCTTCTCAGTTAAGAACATTATGTCACGGGCATCATTTTGATGTTCCTTTTTCAGAAAATTCTTCTCCCCCTCCTTATTCCTTCCCCGGGGAAAGTATAGCTACTAGTAACTAGAAGTCTAAACGAAATAGAAAGAGGAAGAATAGGAAGAAGAAATCACCAACCTCTGCGAGTCATTTTGGAGATAGGTCATCAACCTTTGCAATTCATGTTGAATACTAGCACCCAACCTCTACAATTCATGCCAGGGGCATGAACCTAGTCCCTGCAAGTCATACTAGAGTTCAACAACTGACCTCTGCTAGTCATGTTGGAAAGTTGTCAACAACCGATGCGAGTCATGTTGAGGGAAAGCACCCATCCTCTATACGTCATGTTGGGGGAAAAAGTCCAGTCACTACTAGTGATACTGGTAATAGGTATGTAGCCTTTGTGAGTCATGTTATCGACCCATCACCAACCTCTGCAAGTCATGTTGGAGATGTGCAACTAGCCACTACTAGTCATGTTGGGGCATTGATTCTATTGAGAAACCTAGATGGATAGGACATAAGCCTAAGTTCCCTTGTAAGATTTGCAAGGGATATCATCTTACTCATATGTTTCCTGGCATTCCAAAGGTACAATGATTTTGGTCCATGTCTGCAAGCTCTTGTGATTCTGAGTCTTCTGAGGTTTCCTCATAGTATATTCAGCCTTTGGTTGATGAAGTGGTCGTGTCGATGCAATCTTCGGTTGATCCCACTCCTATTTTGGGGGGTGATGTGCCTGTATACCATTTTGTCTTGCAGCCTATTCAGCCATTGGTTGAGAAAGTGGTCATGCCTATGTAGTATTCAATTGATCCCTCTCTTCTCTTGGAGAGTGTCGAGTCTACCAAAGCGGTCATGCTGATGCAATATTCAACTGATCCCACTCTTCTCTTGGAGAGTGTCAAGTCTACCAAAGTGGTCACGCCAATAAAATATTCAGCTAATCCCACTCTTCTCTTGAGGAGTGATGTGTCTACCGACTATTTTTTAGCATTTCTAGTTCAGTACTTTCAGAACAAGGGGGAATTATGCTCACTTTGAGAAAACCCCCTCCAAAACCTAGGATGGTTTCATTTGATTGGAATGACCTTGTTGAGCCTCATATTCCTTCTTCTGCACCCTTTCAAATAAGGTTTTAAGTTAATTCAAATAACATTTACTTATGTATTGTAGATGAAGGAGCCTCTGCAAGTATTTTATCCTCCTGGGATTGGAAAGATTTGGGTTTTCTCGATATTGTGTCTGCTTCGCATGATTTGTTGGATTTTGACAAACATCCTAGTGAATATTTGGGGGTTCTTCCTTAGTTTCCTATCTCATTAGGTGGGAAGACTGTCCTTGTCGATGTTATAGTGTTACAAGGCCCGTTAGTTTTCAATATGTTTCCTGGGCATGATTATGTATATGCTATGAATGTTGTGGTGTATACGCTCTTCCAAGTGATGCATTTCCCTCATAATGGAAGCATTATCATTGTCAACCAGCTGGCATATGATAATCACCATCCTAATTCAGTGTTATTTCAGGCTACCCCTTTATATGTTCCTATTGTTTGTGTAGACTCTACCCCACGGGACTCCCTCATGAGCATGCTTTGTTGTCTTTCAAGCTCGCTTTAAATTTTGAAAGCAACATCCAATGGGACTGTATTTATTATTTTCGATCTCGTCTGTATTACTTGATAAAAGTATCCCCTTGAATTCTTCTTTAAGCCCTTTTTAGACTCTCTAAAAATGAAAATATTTATGAGCGATCTTGTTTCCCTTCACGCTCGCCAAAATCAAATTTGAAGGCACATATGTCTGGCGGTAGTTTACCCCTTTTTCAGTCCAGATGGCTAATTTTATGAATAAAGGTATGCTCTAGGAACTTCGGTTTGCTAGAAGAGTATTCTCATGCATAATTTTAACCCTTTTTTCAGGCCTGAGGAACTAAATCTTCAAAAAAGTAACTTTCTCCTTGGTTTTGGTTT
>WSFP011548162.1:0-11413 GCA_009831015.1 Picea engelmannii | reverse complement strand
ATGCTTGCCTAACCCTTTACCTTCATAGCCCATTTTTAACAATAACTTGGACCCTATTCCTCTTGTGTGATTTTCAAAAACACCAAAACATTCATCTTGAGAGGAATTTGAAGATAAACTAACATTACATACCTCATGTTCCTACATGTACTTGGTAACAGTTTCCTTTGCCTCATGGAGTTGAGTCTCCATCTCATGCAACTTTTCAAGAAGCTGGTCTTTCTCCTCTTTCATGGCCATCAACTAATCTTCAAGGGAAATGCTCTCTTTTCTATCTTCCCACATCTCTTTCACCACATCTCTCATGGTTAGTAATTCCTTCAACATCTCTTTGTCAAAGAACTTTGATTTTGAAGATGTATGAGAACTATCAATGTTTGAAGCTTCCTCCATCCTTGCAAGATATCAAACTTCAACACAAAACTTGCACAATAACACCAACAGCTAAATCTCAAGCTATCAATGGCAATCACATGAGAAAAACAAACTATGCTCTGATACCACCTGATCTGAAAATAGTGGGCTGACTTGTTATGCTATGAAAGCACCTTCTACTCCATTAAAATAAACTTTACAAGACCTTGCTCCATGTGTTAAAATATGCAAGATAACTTATGTTCTAAGTTCATGCTTCTTTTAAATGGTTATGTGTGATGTCTTTGCAAGATTAAATATGTTGTTTTCATAAATACAACAACAAAAATAACTTGCAGCAAATAATAACCAGCAAACACTCACAACAAGAACAACATGATAAAGGAGTTCACCCCTCTCTAGGCTACATCTCCTTGAGCCTCCATCAATGGACTTGGCTCTCTGGGATTAATTTGTCAAATATTCTTTTACAAACTACTGCTCAACTCCAATGGAAATTATGGCTGTACCATTGGGATCAGAATACATAAAAACCCCAAAAATGACTAATAAAACTCTGAAAATGGATCATGGCTCATCCGGGCATGACCTCTTCTACATGTGGCCTTAAGCTTCCCTGAGCTTCTTTATGGAAAAAACACCTATAAAAGTCCTCAAATGGATCTGAAACCTATCCCAAAGTGTTCAAAGCATAACAATTAGTCAAAAATGATTATTCAATCACAGAAAACAAACATAGGCTCATCTGAGCATGACTTCAAACAATGAGGGCTTCAAGCTCCCTGGAGCTCTATGAAACTTCAATGGTTAAAACCCTACAAAAGAAGTCTTCAAATGGATGTGAAAATAGTGCCAATGGATTCAGAACGTCCAAAAACCCCTAGTTGGGCTTTTTCGACACCTCATTTGGCCAAAAAATGAAGAAGATAGGCCTCCTGCCATTTTCTTCCTTCAAGCTTGTTGTCTCTGGTTCGCCAAAACACACCTCTATGTGCCCAACCTAGAACACGCTCAAAACTCGTGCTAAAACCTAGAACACATGCGTAACCACAAAACCAATCAAACTGTAGGACGGTTAGGGTGCACCCAACCCCTAACCGCCAAGACCATGGTCATAAGATCACCATGTGACCACGTGCTATTGCAAAAGGGGGCTCTGTTTACAAGAGAAAATAGACAAAAGACAAGTGCGGTCGAATGGTTGTATAACCATTTGAACACAAACCAAAACCCCGCGCGCATATGGTGGCAGGGTCATATGGCATATGTGGGAACCGGAACCGGACTCCATTGAAAATTTGCATGCCAAAACTTCGGAAGGTTTGGTCATATGGAAATACAATACAACCGCAGCTAACTCTTTTTACAACATCTGCATGCCTCCGTATACGCAACGGGTCATATGGTATATATTACAACCGTGGGCTGGGGATAAGCCCCAGCCCGACCCCGCGCCAAACCACACATTAATCAAATTTAAATAATTTTAAACTCATTCATATAACAAGTAACATATTATGGTCTATTGGTTGGTCAAACTTTGTTAAATCTTTGGCAAAGGGGGAGGTCCGGGGTTCAATCCCCACAGACTCCATAATATTTTGAACCAATAAACCAATTACAACGGTGCCACGTGGCAACCCATGACTGGGCCACGTCGCACCACACCATTTTCCCATTAAATGTCATGTGTCACATCGTGATTCAACCACATATGCCAATGAGTGAATGCCACATCACCATCTACCACCTCAGTGTACGGATGTACGGCCTCTGCCACGTCAGCATCCGTACGGACTACATAGTCAGCACTCATTTTTTTTTTATGTTTAGTGATTTAAACAAATCGCAATATCTCTCTCATTCGAAGTCCTTTTAAACCCAAACGAGTTGCGTTGGGTTCATAACAACAAGGGCTACGTACCCGTTTGTTTTGAGGAAATTATGAGAACTTTGATTTTTAAGCTAAATTTTGACCCCTGGTCCAGATTTTGATCACATGGTTATGGTACTTGGTTCATGATGGAGACATATCATGAGTGATATGACACATGTTTGGCATGTTGGTAGATGCACATGGTTGGCATATTGGTAGATTCACATGGTTGGCATATTGGCAGATGCACATGTTGACATGTTGATAGAGGCATGTGGTTGATACATTCCATGGATGATATCTTTTGGCACATTGTATGATGTTGATGTACATGGGTGTTCTGCATTGTGGGCACATTTTGGGACATGATGTACTCGGTTCATATATTGTTCATGATTCTCTATTTTATTGTTGACATTTCTTTTGTTTCATGATGTATGGTATGGCACAAGTTTGATGCATAAATAGGTCCAAGGATCGTCATAGAGAGAATGGTTGATCTATGATCCGGTTGAAGATAGGGGGAGACATACCCATAGGGGGATTCATTCTTCTTCCCATGATTCTAGGAGGAGATATTTATTAGATGCATACCTATAAAAGAGCCCTATATTTGAAGAAAGATCACAGAGGTATAATTCCAGGGGGAGCAATGGTCACACGGGGAGTATGAGAAATGTATCTTCAGCATTACATCAGATTGATATCCCTTGTTCAAAATGGGAGAGAGTATTCATAGGAAGATCAAAGGAATTCAGACAGGGGGAGCATCCCCAAGGAGAGAAGACCCTTTTCCAAGGATAATTCAAGTAGGGGGAGCATCCCCAAGGAGAGAAGACCCTTTGCCATTGATGTCAAAGGGGGAGAGATAGTCACATTGAAGTGATTAATGTTTAATGGGGAGAGATAGTCATAAATGATGGAGAGAGATAGTCACATTGATATGATTGATGACTGTATATGTAGATACTCATTATTTTCTTGTCATGGTACAAATGGATGAACTCCAAAGTGGTCTCCTTATGGTGAAAGCCCTCACGGGAAGACACTTTACGGTTGAGTTGTGGTTGAGAGAACCGATGCTTGTATGTGGAATAATTAGATGATTATTGATTTTGTTGGTGAAACTATCCTAGATGGATAGTGCTTGTCATGTCATTTCTGGTGGTATGTGGAATGTCACATAACTCCTCACGGTTAGAGATTTATGGCCCTACGAAATTGAAGGACCCCCATATGATGGCTTGAAGCCCCATAAGGTCAAAAGAAGTAAAAGTGTTTGAGAAGAAGAAATTATTATTTAAATGATAAAGAGAAGTGACAAAATCAAGAAGGAATATTTAAATGATAAAGTTTTGGAGAACTTTCTATTTATGGAAAGTGGTTAACCCTAAAATAAGGAAAATAGGTTAAGTGACCTAGAAATGGGTTAAGTGACCTAGAGGATGGAAGTATAAATAAAATAGCAATGGTCTCTTGTAAAACATCTTTTTTGGTGGATCAATGGAGATCTTCTTGCGAGATTATATTTTGGAGTATTGATGGAAAGATTCTTGTGAGAGCATCTTTGGTGTGGATCTCTTGAGCATGATTAGACATTTATTCTAAGAAAGAGCGCATGAGGAGGATCTCATGGACGCATCAAAGTTTCAGAAATATTGGAGATCTTGACAGAAAAATTCTCAGATCTTCAGAAACCCTAGTTTCTGAGGTGTACGTGGATTGTAATGGGCCAAGGAATGTACATACACTGGTTGTATGAGGACAAGGTGTGTACAGTGGAAAAAATCATGGAGATTTGTGTTTGAGATGATGACTGGTTGTTGAAGACTGAAGCAAGTTCCAGATCTGGATTCTATGGGCTCAGATATGTCACTGAGACACTGGTATGAATACATTATTGTATTGATGGTTACTATTGCTTGTTGTGTTGTGAATTCTTAGGGAATTCTTGGTATGGATGTTGTGATGTGGTTTATGTTGGTTGATGGAGTGAGGAGTACTCTTGTGATTTAGTTGCGATACAACTGCTATGGTATACTGGTTTATTATACATGATTGAGTTAGCATTCATTTTGATTGGTTGTGGATCATGAGTAAGCTATTGGAGAGCTTGGATGTGTTGTGACTGGCTAGTGGTCAGTTTGGACAGTGGAATACAGAAGAAAATCTTCTTGCAGGTTGCAGAGGATCTAAGTATGTGATGAAAAGGATAAACACTAATAGATCAGAAGGCATACGCAGGTTGTTGTATATATTGGTCGCGTACATATGCAGGTTGTAGTGAGCCAAGGCACGTACACACGTGGGATGCACTACTGACAGGTTGCGTACCTGTTGTAGATTGATATCTGTTGAGGATTGTTGCCTCATCTCAGTTGGTGTTGAGGGTGTAAGCTAAGTCTTGCATTATAGATTTGGTGCTCTTGTAGAGTTGTACTCTATTCAGTTGTTGCTAAAAAAACCCAAGGATTGTAGTCCGTAATAAAAAGAAAATTGTAGATACATCTTGTGTTCTTTGTGTTCCTTGTGGTGATGACTTATTGATGATCTATGTTGTTGATATATGTTCACATCTAACTGGATATAATTGACGGCAATGATTAATAAGTAAATTTTGAATGCTATCTAATGAGTTTTGTATAAGAGGGAAGTCTTGGGAGAAAAGAGCCCCACACTCATTCACCCCCCATCTAAGTGTGGTAGGTGTGTCCAATAGTCCCCGAGGCCATATTCTGGTTATGTGGAAATGGGTTTGTCATCACAATGGGAGGATAATATAAGAGTCTCGAGGCTTCCTCGATTTTAGGGAATAAGTGGGTAAGGTGACCATATTTACAAAGTTTACAGGGAAACTTCACCTTCCTCTTTTCTGTATTTCCCTCACCATCATTATTATTTGATTTATCATTTTTTTTTAATACTTGGCTTTATTATTACTATTTTTCCCACCCTTATGATTATTAAGTTGGTGTTTCCTCTTGTTCCCTCCCAGTTGTTGGTTACCATTTGGGTTTGAAGATGACTGTACATAATGAACATCCCCCGACTGGTTGGTGGTGGAGGATGAAGCCGAAGCTTGTCCTGCAATAAGATGGCCTAGAGATAAATCTTTCAATTGGTTCAACAACCAAGTCTTTAGTATTAGAATTTGTGGAGCCCATGATGTCATCGACATGAGGCCCGAGATTTTGTCTAGGATCATACTTTGACCGTGGCGCCTCAGGGATAATTTTATAAAGAATCCCAAACTGATCATATATAAGGTCCAATTGTTGGGATTTGAAGATGGCTTATTCCTCATATGTCACTCTGGATGTAGAAACATACTTCAAAATGTAAGGCAACAAAGACTTGATGAACCATTCCAACAAAAAATCTAGAGGAATGTAAGATTTAATCAACCTCTTCTGTCTGTGCCACTCTTGGATATGATCAAGGATATGCATATATTTATATTGACAAAGAGTCGAAAAAAGTTCCATGTTGGCATTGTAATGAACTGGTAATTGGAAGTGATTGAGAAAAAAAAATACCATCTGATTGAAAGTTTTGTAGGTTCCCCCAGGTAGCTCAATGTACCACTTCATGAAGACCCCCATGAGGTTGCGTTGAAATAGCCTCAAATGAATAGAATCATCATTAATGGATTTAGATGAGAACCAAAGGTGAAAAGTAGACACATGATCACCCAGGTCTTCACATGTCTGAAGGAAGCTTGGTGGGGACGAGGGGCCATGATGTATTGTGACACATAGGTTCATTCATTATATTCGACATATCTAGAATATTTAGCATGGACAGAAAAGGGACTCGAGGTTGCAACATCTGAGCACATGCTCCTGGTAAATATTGGGGTTGAGATATTGCAGACCATCTAGGGTTCTGGTATATACCATGGCCCTATCTGATAGGATAGTATCCTACTCCTAACTGATTCATGATAGGTTGTAAAGGCACCATACTCATGGAAGATACATGATAAGGATTATATGCACTACCCCCAGATGAATTAACTCTGTGTTGGGGGTTTCCCATACTGTAAAAATGACTCCCTCTAGATGAAACACTAGAGGAAAGAGGGGGATTCTCCATAATAAATGCATTTGTAGGAATCAGCATGAAGGAAGAGGGAATTATGGAAGAAATATGGGATGTGAACTGACTACCCATTTTAGCACTCCATCCTGGAACACTAAAGCTAGGATTAGTCCCAGAGGAAGGAGGATTCCAACCTTCAACCATAGGATTCTCTTAGGGGATCTAACCTCTACCAAACAAGAAAGGAGCATAAAGAGGCATCATACCCCCAGACCCAAAAATAGGAATCATATTAGTCATCAAAACGGAGGATGAGAAGTGTGACATCATGTCAGGTATACCAAAAAAAAAAGGATTAGAGGCCGAAGGTATTGAATGAGAATCATTATTTTTCATACCGAATGGAAATACAAAAGGATTCATTCCCATGGGTCGAGTAGAGCCCATTGGTTGGGAAGCACTAGATGAGGGAGCCTGTGACATCCACACCACTGAGTATAAGGGATTCGAGGGGACCCCACTAATCACATAGGATAGGGGATTCAAAGAGCTTGTCGAGACATTCATATCTGACTCAATACTCATAGTAGGATTATCACGATCCTGGGAGGTGGACATATATGCACCACGATTATTAACTCTATATCTTTTAGAAGGCGACTTCGGTAAAGGATCAAGACGTGGTGGTAACTTCAAAATAAGAAGAGATCTGCGAGGACGCTAGTCTTGCTCCATGATGACTCAGAACTAGAGATATAATACAAAATCCTAATGCCAACTAATAATCAAAGAGCACACTCCTAAATAAAGAAAAAGGCCAATGCACACAAACAAGATATAATGGCTAAAAGGGACCTTACGAACTAAAGTAGGTATGTCCTTCATTCCCCACACACTTCTTTCTCCAAGGATTCTGAGACCATGGATCTGATAGCTACTCACAATCTATCTTGACAAAGAAAATCTCAAAGCCACTCTAACCAAGCTAACAATCCCAAGCCAAAAA
The DNA here is from genome assembly GCA_009831015.1 of Picea engelmannii. NCBI lineage: Eukaryota > Viridiplantae > Streptophyta > Pinopsida > Pinales > Pinaceae > Picea > Picea engelmannii. The sequence goes on along the minus strand of WSFP011548162.1, from coordinate 4,115 downwards.
CCACTAACTTTATCCATGAAAGCTCCTCTCCTTTTATAAGCTGAAGAGGATAAGGTGAGGAGGTTAGGATGATCCCACTAAATCATGAATGTGAGTAAGATCCAAACCATTCGAATGCCACCTCACCATGGAAGTTTCTCCTTCTAGAAGCATTAAGAAGATGCTCGTTTTTCCCACGTATGAGCATTCTCACACCCTGCTTATAGAGAAACCTACGAACCTCTCTCAACCCATCTATGGTGTAGCCTATGAGAATCAGGCATTCTCGCACCCTACCTATATAGAAACCTGCGAACATCCTCTTTAATAGGGTTTTTACAAAGGAGAATGCAACTTCTTTTCTTAGGAAAAGTTCTTCTCTCTTCTTTCTTTAGGAACTCAGGCCATTGACCGCTCTGAAGGCAACAGATAGGTTTACATAATTAACGGTCATAGGGATGACTAAAATAATGCGTAATAGAGAGCCCCCCAAAGTATGAAGTCAAAACAGAGTGATAGCTAAAATAATTTGTCGAGTGTGTGTAGGGAACAAGGAACAGTCGGTCAGAAACCTCCCAACAAACAAGGAAATATAGTACAATAATAATGCATCACTGAGGTAGGCATTCCCATACTCAGAATACAAATGAATCAGAGCATAAATGCCGACATCCAAAGATCCATGTCAAGTAAGACAGGTCATGGCCACCAAACATACACTATGGATCCATGCCAATATGACTCAAATCTGAACATAGCCACCAAAAATACACTGTGGATCTATGTGTTAAAGACTCAAATTTGAACATATCCATGAGACATACAATGTGGATCTATGCAACATTACAAACTAAAAATACTCCAACGCAACCTGAATATGTTAGAAAATATCCAAGGTCTTCATCTCCACCACTCTATAGTACAAATCTAACCATGTGAATACATGTGTCGAAGTTGAACATGGTAGAAACCACTTGATTACCGGTCATTAGTGTATATCGTTAACAAGTGCGAGGGAAATCACAATTAATGTCAATGACTCCCAAGGTACACAAGTACAATCCAACGAATGTGAATCAATGAGTTGAGGTCGAACACTCAACGGAATTTCTCGATCCGAGGTCGATAATGAAAACCCACTGTCGAAAGTGAGGAAACCTGCCATTGAGGCATGCAAGTTCCAAGGTACCAATTGGTTTCTAAGTCTAATTCCTAGATAATGAGTTGAAGTCGACAGGAAAAGACCCGTCACAGGAGGGCCTTAATATATCCCACATCAATGACATGAAACGGGTAACAAGATTTGAAGTGGATCATAGTAACAAGTGATTCAGGACTGACTCAGGGATGGCCAATGCAATAGAAGGCTTAAGGAATGCAGAAATGGCCGACGTAATAGAAGGATTTCTGGGTTGAACTTATTTTTTTAACATATTGACGACACGACAACTGTCTTGGAAACACTAACTCAACAACAAGGATCATAGACCAATTTGTAATCTTATAAGGAGTATGATCAAGAGACGAGCAGATTTTCCAACCTAGACACAAGGCGAGTGAAAGGGTGTCATGTTCAAAAGCGACTCTTCCATGGAATACAAGTTTAGACACATTTCTTTCCCAATTTTTCCCCCACCATTTCTGGCGAGAACCTTTTTATTTTTATGCAAGCTTGAGGAGGATAACATATGCTTGTCAATTTAAGCTCATCCTTCAGACGATTCCCTCAGAGTATGTTTAACGAACCCTAAGAAGGAGTGGTTCAGTCCCATATGGGCCTTTCGATATTTGTTTAACGAGTCCAAAGAAAGAAAACTTGGGGGTTTTTCATGTTTAGAGAGTCTGAAAAACACTTAAAGAGAACTCTCTCAGTTCCTTTTTCATAAAGTAGTCTGATGAGACTGAAAAAGAGATAAACTATCGCTCAACAGATGTTTTCTTCAAATACTTTAACGAGCATGAAGAGAACAAGGTCACTCGGCAATATTTTCATGTTTAGAAAGTGTGAAAAGATCTTAAAGGAACCTCTAGGGGGTTCCTTTTTCATATAACCTTTATGAGTCTGAAAAAGTGATAAAAGTATACTTGGTTACATTCTCACGTATTTACGAGCACAAGAAAGAAAAAAGACAAATCTCGGTAACTTATTCTCATGTATTTACGAGCATGAGAAAGAACAAAGACTAAGCTCGGGATTGTTTTTATTTTTACACAAGATTTAAAACAAAACAAAACTATGCTCGGATCTGGTTTCATTTTTACACAAGCTTGAACCAGAGGAAACTATGCTTGAGGTAAGTGGTTTCATTTTTACACAAGCTTGAACCATAGAAAACTATGCTTGGACTTCCCAACGCGTAACACATGGATGGTTGGAACTTAGCGCCCAGCTTAAGAAACTAGCGGTTCTACTTCAGCATGAAGTCCAGAGGTTGAGGAAAATTCCCCCCAAGCTTCGTTTCATCCAACTGCAAAGGAGAATGAAAGGAAGCTTCAAAAACTAGATGAAGGACTTGACTCAAATAGAGAGGGGGAAAACTATTTAATTTTTTTAACGAGCTTGACATAGAAACAAGAACTATGCTCGTAACCTCTGTTTCATTTTTTAATGAGGTTGCCACAGAGACAAAAAAACTATCCTCATAAGTGGTTTCATTTTTTAATGAGCTTGAAATTAGAAAACTTTTCTCAAGTCTGGTTTCATTTTTTAACGAGCTTGAAATCATAAAATCATGCTCATAGACCTTTGTTTCATTTTTTAACAAGGTTTCCTCAGAGATTCAAAAAACTATCCTCGACGTCTCTCTTCTTGATCATGGATTCTAAGAGGACAGTGCTCCGGAATGACACCATGTCAAGGGAAAAAAATCGGTCATGGCTTCCAAGAGGTCTTCACTGGAAGGAAGAAACACACTCTGGAAGGACACCATGTCGAGGGTCGCGATAGGAGTAAAGAGATCAGGCTCTAACAACCCTATCAAATAAATCACCATGTCAACTACTGGATCTAAGTCATCAGAAGTTGAAGCCATGGGTGACAACGCCACATAATTGACCTGTGGTGAGGGTGATACCGTTTTCATATAAGAACCATTTAGGGAGGCAATTCAATCGGGGTCAATGAATGAAAGTTGATCAACAGTCACAACTCGTCCATCGTGAGGGAAATATATCACACAAAAAAGAGTAGACACAATAGTTTTCATGGCATAGACATAATCTCACCCAAGGAGTAAAGCAAAATCCAAGGGGTCTTGGACTAGCATGACATCAATGAAGACAGTTTTCCCTCCCAAAGTTACAGGAAACTGAGGAAGGGTCCCTAAAGGTTGATTGTTTCTTCTGTTAAAATCTAACAGATTTCGCATAACCGACGCAAGTGGAGGATAACCCAAAGATTTCCAAGCAATAGAGGACAAAATAATAATAGACGAACCTTTATCTATCAATGTCTGAGGAACGTCTCAACCACAAACTTGTACTGTAATCTGGAAAGGAATGTGAGAGGGAAGATGAGGTCTAGTTAGCACACCCCAATTAAAAAGGATGGTCTCATTACTTGGAGGAGGTTCCACGGGAGAAGGAGGAATACCCACTAGCATGGTAGAGTCTGTATCAACGAGAAAAATGTGGGCAGTATCGGGTTTACTCTCTAGCAGGAGATTAGGATCAACCGATGATGAGATCAGATAGACCATGTGGGTTTCATTCTCCAAGGGGAGAATGGGGTCAACAGGTGGAAACGGATTGACCACTTGGGTGACACTCTCTAATGGGAGAGTGGGATCGGATCGACCACTTTAGTAAAACTCTCTAAAGGGAGAGTGGGATCGACCGAAGATGGGATCGGATCGACCACTTTGTCAACTGGTTCAATTAAGGATGTGGCCATATTGTCGACATGATCAATCAGACTGACTGACAGGGGAACCAGATTGATCACTTCGTCAACTACAGGGGGGTTGAGAGAAAGCTTGCGATAAGCAGCTGGAAGTTGGGGTTGTGAAACAGTCATGTCTTCCAGGAATTTCAAGGCTTCTTCCATATGAGGGCAAAGATGAGTTAGATGACGCCCTTTGCATAACATACACGGGAACTTGGCTCTACTTTTCTTCTTCCCAACTGTATCATGACTA
>WSFP011548161.1:0-11413 GCA_009831015.1 Picea engelmannii | reverse complement strand
TGTATCTTTGTCACCCACAACCCTCTAGTTCCTGCACACTCCTTTTGAGCTAATATATCTTTAACTTCAGGGAAAGGGACATATGCTACAATGTGTGAGTTCCAAAAATAGGGCCTAAAATGAGCCAACCCCTTGATCATAGCATAGGCCTGTTTTTCCATAGGCTTTTATTTGAGCTCAGATCCTTGCAAGGACCTGCTCATATATGCAATCGACTACTCATGCCCATCCATGTTCTTCTGCAACAAAACACATGCAATCGTATGATTAGATGCAAAAGAGAAAATCTGAAAATCACGTGAATAATTAGGACTAGCTAAAATGGGAAAGTGAAAAAGAGCCTGTTTGATATTCTTGAAAGCTTGCTTCGCTTCCTCACTCCAAGTCAGGTCATGCCCCTTCTTCAACATATCTATGATGGGCTTTACAATCTCTGCAAAGTTGGGGGTAAACCTATGTACAAAACCAATCTGCCCCAGAAAAGATTGAATAGCTTTTTTATTACTGGGAAAGGGAACCTCCTGTATACCATTGACCCTCTCAGAATCAATTCACACTCCTTTTGAGACTATGTGGCCCAACAACTTGACCTCAAACATTCCCATGAGCGACTTCTTTGGGTTGAGCGAAATTCCTAACTTCCTGCACCTGTCAAACATAACACGCAAATGGGAAATATGATCAGATCTCTTTATAGAATAAACCGTTATATCATCCTGATAAACAACTATGAACTTAAATAAAAAGTCTTTGAAAGCATGGTCCATAGTTCGCTGGAATGTTGCACCAGCGTTCATCAAGCCAAAGGGCATCCTGATGTACGAATAAGTGCCCCAAGGTGTAATAAAAGCAGTCTTATGACGATCTGTCGTAGCCATTGCAATCTTGTTGTAACCTGAAAATCCATCAAGCATGGACACCATCTGTGAACCTGTAACTATCTGCTCCATACTGGGCAAAGGGTAATTATCTTTCAAGCAGGCCCTATTCAGGTTCCTAAATTCAATGCACACTCTAATCTGCCAACTTTTCTTCCTCACTGGCACACAATTTGAAACCCATTCAAAATATCTAATCTGCTTAATGATTTTCGCTTCATACAACTTTTGTAGTTCTTTCTGAATGGTAGGGGCTATCATGGGGCTCATAAATCTAAGCCTCTGTCTAAAGTGTTTGGCATCCATTCTAAGAGGGAGCTCATGGTTAAGGATGTTTTGGTCAAAGGTTTTCATCTCGTCATAAGACCACGCAAACACATCCTTGTATTCACGGACCAACTCGATGATTTCCTTTCTTTCCTTTTCTGTGCATGCCTTTCCTATCTTGATGTAGCGAGGAGAATATTCAAAACCAATGTTGATATCATCAACTTGCATGGAAAAATCAACTTTATTAGTTTTTTCTGCCTCATTTAAAAATCTATCTGATCTATCAAATATATTCTCAAGAGGAACTAAACCAGCAGGAATATGGTTAGATTTCAACTGAATCAATGGGACCTCCTTCCAATCCTGCACTCATCCTACGTATTTGTTTCACGATCAACTTAGAATCTCCTTCCACTCTAGGTCATTTCAAGCCCATCTTCCTTGCTTTCTTCAAACCTAACAAAAGGGCCTCATAATCGACCATGTTGTTAGTACAAGGGAACTCCAAATGGTAAGAAAAAGGATAAACCATGCCATTAGGTGAAGTGAATAAATACCTGCACCAGATGCAATATAAGAACTTGAACCATCAAATTGCATAAGCCATACCTGATGTGGCTCATATTCTGGGACAACAAGAATAGGAGGATCTACATCATCTGTGAGCATGTAATTACCTAGATCTCCTTCCTCAGGTTTTGGTTCTTTGATGCCAGGGTACATGGGGTCATTGTCCCCTATTCTTGGGTCTTCCACATTATGAATCATCTTTTGTTCTCTGAACACACGAATCTTGAAGTTGTCTTCTACAGGAATATCAACATATATCAAATCCATCTGCAAGGTTCCCCCAACATCGGCACATCACTTGCGGGATAAAAGCATGCCCCATTGAGTAGGACATTCAATAATCACTACATCCATAACCATGCGCCTCTGTGGACATGCAAGCAAACAAAATTCTAAGTTTTCAATAATACCAAGACATGCAACCTCCCTAGCATCCATAGCTCTAACATTTCTATAAGGTCTAGTAATATGCAAGTCTAACTTATTCATCACTTCTAATGTCATGATATTATTTGAGGCTCCTGAATCGAAGACACTTGGCCTTTGGAGGCCTAGCTCACCCATCTCCAACTCAACGATTTGACCTAAAGTGCCAAAAGTTACCCAAAAGGAGGGTGACGTCATGTTTTTAGGGTTTCTTTTATGTGCAAAGAATGAATTAAATAATATTATTTTTGTAAAGGGGCAAGATAAGGGCCGTTGATCCCTTATCTTGTGTTTTACCCTAACTTTTGTGGACAAACTATGTTTAGAACATTTTGTATAAATAGAGATCAACTCTATTTCATTTTCATCGTAACTCTCCCATTGTGAGAAGACTAGTGGCTCAAATTTGCGCCCTACTTGGGCATTTTGGTATCTCTCTCTTGTGCAAATGATTTTTGGTGTTATCTCTTGGTGATTGGATGAGGCTAAGTGGTGCGCACCTCTTGGAGGCTTCTTTACTTGCTCTTGAATGGTAAATGCTTGGTGAACTAGGGTTTGATCTCTCTCTTTCTTGGAATTGGTAAGGAAAAATCTGCATTTATTAGTTATTTCTTGCTTGTTCTTGGTTATTGTTGGTTGAAACCCTAGGAGGAGTATGTTGCAAACACCCTCCATTAAGATTCATCTCATTTGCTAAGTTTATAAGTCATTCTTGGACAATGGTCGCTAGGAGAAATACAAGAGTGTATACCCTCCTAGATTTACCCTAGTTTGATTGGCATACCCTAGGGAGTAAGAGGATTTACACCCCTAGGGATCTTGTTGATCTAACTTGTGTTTTAAAGACTCCATTCACCCTATTATAAAGGCACTAATCTGATTTTTTGCATTGGAGAAATAAATATGTTTGCATTGGTAAACGTGTTTTAGTGAGATATCAATCTTGTTTAAGTTGGATACTTTATTGGATGCCTTGGGGTTGCTAAACCCTCTAAGGTGTCTTAGTTCTCTTGGTCTTCTTGGAGCTGTTATAACATTTAATCTACAGCCATTAGGGCTGCAGAAACCCTAAAACAATTCTCTTAATTACTCACAAACCAACCGTCAAAAGTTGCTAAAAGTTTGGCCCTATCCTCTACTAGTCTCAGTGCACTTTTTGGTTGGATTGTTGGAAAGTTTTGGTGGTTGATTTATTTGCTGTAACAACTTGTTTTCTACAGACATAAGGCTGATAATTGTCACTGAAGTACTTGTTTATGACAGCCTTATCTTGTTGCTAAAGTCTCATGCATTATTACTTAAGTTAAACTAGTCATTGCTAGCTAGTCTCTTGCCTCCTTAAATAGACTTTTAGCAACTTTATTTGCAACTCTTATTACTCTTTGTTGCTGATATATATTACTGTTTATTGCTGCAATTAGGGACAGCAAGCTTAACTTGTTGTCCAACATATTATTGGGCTTGTATATTTGTTTACCTTGTGTCTCGGGCATGTACAATCACTTCTTGGAAGGTCTTCTATACTGTGGTACATCTTCCACCATCTACGAGACTCTTTTCAAGCCGTTTTTTATCTTCCATCATTCACCTATAGGGGGACACTTCATCATCTCTTCATTTTCCATCTCATTTCCCCTAGGGTCACCGAGATTCCCCCCTTGAAGTGATTACTTCATCTCTAAAGTGATGGGAATACCTATCTAAGGTGACAGTGGGTAGGTGTGTTGTTAGTTTTCTCCATAATATGGTTTGGGTCAGGCTTTTCCCAACCTACAACTTGTGCAATAATAGGAACCATGCAGAAGCCAGCCATAGAGACGGTAGGGCTTCCGAAGCAAGTAGTACCTATGTTTCATCACAGAGTGTCTTCCAGGCATGTAGTATAAAGGTATCCAGACCATTATTGCCACCATTCCTCGAGGAGCAGATTACAGGAGCACAGGAAAAACAAAGGCCGACTGATGAGGTCAACACCTATTTTAGGGAGTATCAGTTGCTAGAAGGAGCCCAGAAAACCATGACTTACGATGACTACAACAACGTTAGGATGAGGAACAATGCTAGGACGGGTGAGAATCAACAGAATTTCGATCGTCTATGCAAATTGAGAAGATGACTATCTCATCTTTTGATGGATATGACAGGAGCACAACACGAGCATGGGTACATAATTTGGACACTTATTTCCAGCTTAACCCGATGACAAAGGCAAAGACAATCAAGTTTTCCACCCTACACTTGGATGGAGAGGCTCATGAGTGGTGGTACCATGGGCTATTAACATTGGGGAATTCCAACATCACATCATACGAGGATTTCACCCAGAGGATGATGGATAGGTTTGATAGGAAGGATCCCGAGATCTACTTCAGGGAGTTGGCCCAATTGAGCAGACAGGTACACTAGAGGCTTATGTCACAGAGTTCCAGTGGATGGCGGTCATGGTGACTGATATTTCTGATTAGAGACTGGTGATGCTATTCACGGAGGGCTTGGCTGAGCCCTTAAGAGGTTGGTTGAAGGATTTCAGGCCAAACACACTACAGGAAGCTATCATGAAGACCCAGGATATGGCAGACACATCCCCCAAGAAGACATCGACAAAAACCTTTATTCCACATAAAAATCAGGTGACGAAGCCTCCCCAGATGATATGGACAGGGAAGGAGAGGACATATGAGGAGACTCAGAGAGAGTTGAGGAGGAAGAAGCTTTACTCATTTGCAAAGAGTTGTGGGAATCAGATCATTGATGTATGGGAAAAGGTAAAGTCCATTACATTGAGGTAGTTTATGATGAGGAGGATGATGGTGATGATAAGGGCATTGGACAGAACAGTGATGAGCCATCAAACCTTGATGCTATAGAGCAGGCGCCATTGCAGGAGAGCGCAAAGGGAGTGACCATTGCTACACTTCCACGAGTTCCCAAATATTACACCTTCAGGTTTAGAGGCATTTTGCAGGGGTAGAGGGTTACAACACTGATAGATGGTGGGGCCACCCACAACGTTATTGATGTTGCACTAGTCACCAAGAGACACATCCCTGTAGAGGACTTCGAGGGGTTCAATGTGGTAGTAGCAGATGGGTACAACATAACGTGTACTCAGAGGATCAAGGGATTGGAAGTAACATTGGGAAACTATACGTTGATCGATGAATTTTATGTCATAGATTTGGCGGACACTCATGTGGTGCTAGGAGTTCAGTGGTTGTACTTGTTGGGAGATATCCACATGAACTATTAGGACATGAGGATGGAGTTTAGGGACGAGTAGACAACGAGTCATCCTAAGAGGTATGTCGACAAGTGCCTCCAGGATCGTGTCTAACCAACGCATGGAGGTCCTTTTTAGACACGAGGATGTAGCTTGCGTAGTGGAGTGCTTGATCACCATGGAGAAGCCATCACAGGATCGCCGACACTACCATGTGGACATCTAGGGATTGGTTGGAAAGCATGACAGAGTGTTTGGACCATTACTAGCAGGGAGACCACCTGACAGGGGATTTGAGCATGTCATTGAGCTAGAAGATGGGTCGAATCTCATGATCACCACACCATAAGGCATTTGAAGAAGTTCAAGGACAAAATAGAGAAGTCCATAAAGGAGTTGTTGGAGATGGAGCACATGAGGCCTAGTTCTAGTCCCTTCGCTTCTTCTGTGGTATTGGTGAAGAAGAAGGATGACCCAATGATGATGTGCATCGACTACAGGGCGCTGAACAAGAAGACCATCAAGAACCGGTACCCAATACCCATGATTGAAGAGTTGATAGATGAGTTGCATGGGGTGGTGTACTTCTCGAAGATTGATCTTCGATCGAGGTACCATCAGGTTCGAGTTGAAGAGGACATCCATAAGACAACCCTCATATGTCACTATGGGCACTATAAGTTTCTAGTCATGTCCTTTGGGTTGACTAATGCACCCGCTACCTTCCAGTCATGTATGAACTATATCTTCAACAAGCAGTTGAGGAAGTTCTTACTGATGTTCTTTGATGATCTTTTGATCTATAGGAGGGCTTGGGAGGAACATCCGAAGCATGTGGATGAGATTCTCACCATTATGGAGGAGCAGTTGCTTTTTTCCAAAGAGGCAAAGTGCGAGTTTGGGTTGACAGAGATCCTCTATCTGGGGCATGTGATTAGTGTTGAGGGAGTAAAGATGCATCAGGAGAATATCCACACGATCTTAGATTGGCCCACCCCCAGATCACTCATAGAGTTGCGAGGATTCTTTGAGATATGTAGCTATTATAGGCGCTTTGTGAAAGGAAATGCACAATTGGTTGTGCCATTGACAAACCTCATCAAGAAGGGGGCGTTCTGATGGTCAGAGGACGCAGAGGTAGCATTCGACAAAATGAAGAGGGTGATGAGCACTTGCCTAGTATTAGCACTCCTAGATTTCACACAACCTTTTGTCCTTGAGTGTGATGCATCCGGTGAGGGGGTAGGATCGGTATTGATGCAGAATCGACACCCGATAGCTTTCGAGAGCAGAAAGTTGAGGGAGGTAGAGAAGCTCTATCTGATCTATGATAAGGAGATGTTGGTCATCATGCATGCATTGGAAAAGTTCAGACAGTACCTGGTGGGAGGACGCTTTGTGGTTAGGACTGACCACAACAACTTGAGATATTTCTTGGAGCAACGAGACCTAAATGAGAGGCAACATAAATGGGTGAGTAAGGTGGAGGCATATGATTTTGACATTGAGTATGTAAAGGGGAATAAGAACATAGTTGTTGATGCCCTATCCAGGAGACCTGTAGCTTTCTCCATGACAGAGATCTCAACAGACAGGAAGTCCATTCTCTTGGTGGAATACTCCAAGAATACCTTCACCTGTGAGTTGATGGAGGAAATTATTCAAGATGACAGGTACAGGGTAGTGAATGACATCATCTACTACAAAGACATGATCAATCTTGTCCCCGAGTCCACACTCAAGGATAATATTTTGAGAGAAGTACATGACGCACCACTGGCAGGGCATCCAGGGTATTTGAAGACCTACAGGCAGGTGAGAGAGAGATTCTCCTAGAAGGGTCTCAAGGAGGATGTACTTCAACATGTGAGGGAGTGCATGACTTGCCAACAGAACAAGTCGGAGCTTACAAATCCTGCAAGATTGCTTCAACCATTGTCGATTCCAGAGTAGAAGTGGGATAATATTTCCATGGACTTCATTACAGGGTTACCGAAGGTACAGGGAAGGGACTGTATCTACATGGTATTGGACATGTTTACCAAATATGCCCACTTCTTTTCCATTCCTTCAGAGTAAAGCGCATCTTAGGTAGCAGACATATTCTTCAGGGAGGTGTTCAGACTACATGGTCTTCCGAGGAACATACTTAGTGATCGGGATAGCAGGTTTCTCAGTGCATTTTGGCAGGAGCTGTTCAGGTTATCCGGGACGGATTTGACACCTAGTACCAACTATCACTCCCAGACAGACGGGTAGACCGAGATAGTAAACAAGTGGATTGAGGGGTACCTAAGGAATTACGTGTCAGGGCAGGAGAGGGCATGGATAAAGTGGTTTGATCTCGGGGAGAATTGCTACAATACCGCTCATCACATGTCCATTGGGATGAGTCCATTCATGGAATTGTATGGCTACGATGCCCCATCGTTTATGGATTTGGCGTTTGGGCAGAGCAGAGCCCCCAAGGTCAAAGATTGGTTGTAGGAAAGCTAGGACATCTTGAGAGTATTGAATGAGAATTTGTAGGTCGCCTAGAATCAATAGAAGATGTATGTCGATAGGAACATGGTAGACCCCAACTTTGAGGTTGGGGACTTAGTCTTTCTCAGGTTGCAACCTTACAGACAATCGTTGCTAAAGAAGAGTGGTACAGAGAAGCTGAAGCCTCGCTTTTATGGACCCTATAGAGTGATCAGGAGATTTGGGGAGGTAGCATATGAGTTGGAGCTACCAGAGGGTAGCAGGATCCACAATATCTTCCATGTATCTTGCATACGAGTTGGAGCTACCAGAGGATAACAGGATCCACAATATCTTCCTCCACTAGATGAGTAAGGGCAGTTGGTTTTCAATTCCGAGAGGATTGTTGATGTCACGGAGCGAAGGTTGAGGAGCATAGTGTTAGAATGTGCTCGTTTTACCATAGACAATATCACTATTGTCACCCAACCATAGGCCGAAGCCACCCTCCAAGTACCTTGACCTTGACAGAGAGAAGAATCCTGGTATAAATCCAATAGCCAAGCAAGGCTAATGCTCCAGGCAAGAAGTAACCAAAGCTGATCAGAGAGTCCAACCCAGAAAGATAGAAACAATAGGCTTCAGAACTGGCAGCAACACCTTCTCCAGGGCTTACGCACAAGACTGCCAGATTGCAGTGCGCACATGTCTTTTTGTGATTCTGAGAAGTGTGTGTCAAGTGAAGACTAGCACCCTGTATTTATACTAGTTCTGGCAGACTGCCTGGGCCGACTTCTCATTCTGGGTACTAATTAATTCATATTAATTATCTCTCTTAGCCAACATCTCTTCTAGGGTTACATTTACTTCTTTTCTTGCTTCCAGAATATTCTAATCTCGTCAAAGGTCACAATGGAGGTTGATACCTCCCGAAGCTACCATAATATCAACACTCCTTCCTAGCTAGGGAGGTATAACAAATAATGGTCTTGAGCACAAACAGACCATTCAATTGGTAGCAACACGAGCACCCTCATTATTATCCAACTGGATAATCTCCATGATAACTGGTACAATGTCAACTGAGAGAACACAACTGTGTTTATCCATAGTAGTACACAACTAATCAATCCGTGACGCACAGTCACAAACAGTGAAACATATCCACCACAGTAGCATATATCTACTGTCTAGAGACATGCAGTCTCCATCATATCAACTGATATCAACCTGCACAAAAACAATGTTATGATATAAACTGAGTCATCTGGACCATTCTTCCACTCACATCTGTGAGATCTGGAAGAGCATCTGCCCTTAGAGTAGAACATCAATGATGGACTATCTGGACTATTCTTCTCAAGCAAGGAAGAATAATTGTCCTGATTTCTGAGCCTGGACCATTCCCTATCCCGAGCCATTCCTTCGGCACTAAGCAAAGTGCAACCTGGAGAGAATGAGTTTTCCCTAGGGAAAGCCTGTCCTTGATTGTTTAACCTGGACCATTCACCTATCTGGTCCATTCCTCCGGCACTAAACAAAGTGCAACCTGGAGAGAATGAATTTTCCCTAGGGAATGACTGTTTGGACCATTTCCTAAGGAAATGACTGTCCTGCACCAACCTCCAAAACGGACCATTCTTCGAAACTGCTCACAACTGTGAGCTTCGAAAGAATGATTGTCCGGCGAGGCGGACCAGTCTTCTTGACCACTACTAAGAGTGACCGTCAAGAAGAGAGACTGTCCTAGACCATTCCCCATGTTAACCACAATGGGAAATCGATGTCTATGGTACATCAACAATCCATCGAACCATTTTCATTATGAAAATGACCGTTCGATTTGGACCATTTTCCGAACTGGAAAATGCCTGTCCGTCAGAAATCTCAAACCACTTTCCGAACTGGAAAGGAATTGCCCAAGCTGTACCATTTTTCAAACTTGAAAATGACTGTCCTCAATTCAATGATATGTCAGTGCTCCCTCCCAACCTGGAGAGTTATTTCTTCCCTTTCAGCTAAGGGAGTTATTTCTACGATCCCCAATTTGTCTCGGAAATATGCAAACTTTATTTTGGACAGAGGCTTTGTTTGGATATTTGTTGTCTGCTCATCTGTGGGGATGTACTGGAGCTTTACTTCTCCTTCCTGAACTTTATCTCGAAGAAAGTAGTATTTGATCTCAATGTGTTTCGACTGTTCATGAAACACTGGGTGTTCTTATAACCTTTTACAACTCTGATTGTCACAGTGTATTATGGTCGAATCTGGAACAAATAATCCAGAAATCAGCTTTCTCAGCCATACTGCTTCTGTACATGCCTCACATGCTGCGATATATTCTGCTTCTGCTGTGTTGAGTGCGACAGACTTTTGTTTTCTGCTGCCCCAAGATATCATAGCGGAGCCCAAGATGAAACACATCCCTGAAGTACTCTTTTTGTCTTCTGCACTTCTTGCCCAATCTGAATATGTGAATCCATGAATTTGTATATCACTGGATGCTGTATATCTTAAACCATAGTTTAGTGTCCCGCTGATATACCTTAGAACATGCTTTGCCGCTGTCCAATGCTCATGTCTAGGTTCCACCTGGAACTAGCTTAGTGTGTTCACGGTAAAGCAAATATCTGGTCGAGTATTTACCAAATACATCAATGACCCAATCAATTGTCTATATAGTGATGGATCTACTCGATCAGAATCAGAATCTCTTATTTTTCTTATATCTGTGGTCATAGGAGTGTCCATGGATTTGCAATCCATCATTCCAAACTTCTGAAGAATCTTTATTGCATACTTTCCTTGTCCAAGGAATACTTCACCACGCTTCTGCCATACTTCTAGTCCCAAGTAATAATGCATGAGACCAAGATCTTTCATTATCAAACTCGGAAGCTAGTTCCTTTTTGCACTGGATGATGAGAGACTCTTCTCTTGTTAGGAATAGATCGTCAACATATAGCAGTAGAATCACAAGTGCATTGTTCACGACTTTGTAGTAAAGGTTTGGATCTGCATGACTTTTGGAGAAACCAAGTCTCATTAGGTAGCTGCCTATTCTGGCATACCAAGCTCTTGGAGCTTGCTTGAGTCCATATAAATCTTTCTTTAGTCTGCAAACATGAGTGTCTTTGGAATGTACTTCAAACCCTTGAGGTTGTTCAATATATACTTCTTCTTCGATTGCTCCATTGAGGAAAGCCGTCTTTACATCCATCTAATGTAAACTCCATCCCATGGAAGCGGCAAGAGACATGATAGCTCTAATGGAAGTATATCTGGCAACCGGAGCAAATGTTTCGTCATAGTCTTCTCCCTCTTTCTAGGAGAACCCTCTAGCTACGAATCTTGCTTTATATTTATCCATGCTTCCGTCTACTGCATGTTTGATCTTATATACCCATTTTGAAGTTACTACTGATTTTTCTTTAGGTCTAGGCACTGTTATCGCACGGTTTGTAGGAAGGGTTTAAGTAGCTTGAGTCAAGGCTTAAAACCGGCGTAACAAGAGCTTCCCCACCCACTGTCACCTCGATGGGGGGCTCTTTCTATTTAGGAGGGCTAGTCCAAGGGAGACGTCCCT
>WSFP011548160.1:0-11413 GCA_009831015.1 Picea engelmannii | reverse complement strand
ACTTTCGAGCATATTGGAATTGAACAACGCCAATATATGATCCTGATACTTCTGGAACCCTCAGCGGGTCATGTGGATTTACCTGGTCCGAGTCTCTTCTAACCGGTGGTGCTTACGTGGATGGTATCTCCACGTGGTTAATATATTATGTCTGCATTACCCTTCAAAGCGAGTCATGGACCTGTTTCCCTTCTTTAGGCTTGAAAACCAGGAGTTCTTAGTTCTTAGTCACCACATTATCAGTCCAGTGCACCCCACTAACAGTACAATCCAAGCTAAATACTCATATATATAGCAGTGCCTATAAGACAATCAATAAAAAGCACGGCATACTCCTATCATGAAGACTAAACAAGCGACGTTCCGTACGGACAGATTTATACCTATGACGCCACAATAAAGCGGTCGTACTATCAATCGACAACGGGGAGTAGGGTAAAAATCGGCAAGTTGGAAATCAAGCTAGGGTAATTTGTTACATGTATGTGATTTTACAAAATGAAATAATCAGGTTTTGTTGTATAAAAGAATGTTGTATTATATATGCAAACTAACACTTTGTTTGAAGGTAAATATATATCTTACAGTGAATCTGATTAGTAAATTTCATCATAGGACCTATTTGTTTGTCATGTCCATGTGGGTGAATGTCTCACATTGAGTATTTGTTGTTCAAATTGTAATATCACAATTCTAGGAAGAAGGAACAACACAAATTCATAGGAAGTGGTAAATGAAAATAATGTGAAACATGCATTTAATGATTTTTCCCTTGCATAATATAAATTGGGTTTGAATCCTAACACTCAATTATTGTATGTAAAGGATAATCATTATTGCTAGATGTTGTTGGAAGATATAAGGGAGTCTAATCGGATATTTGATGGTGGCTTAATTGTTTTTTCAAGAATAGGTCTATCATTTGCTAAGACCATGAAAGGAGATGAGGACATGTTTAGAGGGTGATAAACCAAATCACTTAGCGATAGAAAAGAAAGTATAATGTTGCAGTTAAAGTTGTCAAGCAATCTATACCCTACATATTGAAAATCCACATGAAATTTATAGTCCCACACTCAAGTATTCGATCATTTCTCATACAAAAATATCTTGGTTAAAGAAGATAAAATTGGATGACCACAATCCAGGAGTATGTTCTTGTTATCAAACCAACCACTATGGTTTGATGCCAAGGACTTTGTTAGCTAGCAGTTGAGGCACTAAACCAAGCTAACATGGATGAATCAGGTTGGGGAAACACATTTTTTGTGAATGTTAATGATGTTCTTTACATCTCAGCTAACACTGACTCATGGTATTATGATTTGAAACAATGTATGTAACATGGGTCAAGTCCCACTTATCTATACGAAAGGAAATGAAGAGCCCTGAGGCTCAAATTTTCCCAATACTAGCTCATTAAGGGTGTCCTATTTTGGATGAATTATGATTGTGTGTTTCTTAGATGCTTGGAGAAAAAGGATTCTAAAAATTTCTTACAATATTTACATGATGGACCAATTGGTGGGAATTTCTCTAGAGAGACTATGACTCACAATATATGATTGCTAGTTTCTATGGGCCATACACTGTAGCTTGTTGTTATTGACAAAATTTTCAAGCAGTGAGATTTGGAAATTATTAGTGAGATCAATCCTAATAATTTCAAAGAAACACAAGTACATATTAAATGCCATAGAATATTTCATTGGGATTATGGAAGTTGTTCCTTTGATTAATGTAAAACAAATATCTACAATTGAATTTCTGGAACAAAATCTCATAATAAATTTTGTTATCCCTTCTGTGTTGATGTTTGAAAATGGTTCATATTTCACTTCACTAAAATTAATTGAGTTTATTTTAGAGAAGGATATTATTTTACGGTATTAACATAATTATTATCTCGGGGGAAATGGGTAGTTGAATCTACCAATAAAAACATGATCTAAGTCCTTAAGAAAACAATGATTGACCATCACTGAAATTGGCACAATGCAATTCCAAATTCCTTATTAGTAAATCAAATCCTAAGGTGGCATTAGGCACTTCACCTTACCTTTTGGTTTATGGTAAGGAATCCATTTTACCTCCAAATATCTGTTTACCTTCCTTGCAACTATCTTAATCAACATGTGGGAAAAACTCCTCTCCCATTCCAAGCAAAATTGACACCTTGATGAAATTGGAAGAGGAGAGAGAGAAAGCAGGGAAAATTAAAATTTTTCACTCTGCCAATAGATTATTAAGTGTTGGTTCATTGAACATGCATTCAGAAACAATGTCTTGTACTCAAGTGGGATAAACAAAATGAGCCAAAATATAACCACTAGAAATTTCAATAGCTTTGGCTTAGGCTATTCCAAATGGCCGAAAAGATCTGCATTGATACATACTGATTGCACAACATGGAATGGGAGTTGGATCTCCTCCCAGTCAATGGACAAATTGTACAACAATAATTTAGTCAGTTTCCCTTGAGGAAAGTAGTTTGTTTTGAGTAGGTTTTGTATTTTCTACAATTTTCTTGATTTCAGATGTTATTTCATATTTACTTTTCATTTTTTAATATAGGATCTAGTTTTGATGTTTTGGATATTATAGGATTTTTCTACATTGCTTTGAATTTCCATTTTATTTTGAAAATTTTAGAAACTTTGGCTTGTATTGTGCTAATGGAGTTTTACATTTGTTGTCTCCTACTTTCAACTAAGGTCCATGAGCATCAATAACACTTATCCAAGTCTTGTAAATACCCTATGTGCTACTCAATCATGGTTAGGAAAGGATGGGATACAACCAAGAATTGTAAGAATTTCCAAAAATATTGAAGTAATGGTGGACATAGAACATTCCAAGTGATAACGCGTTGAATCTAAAACTCAAGTTGCTAGTTAACAAATCATTTCGTTTGAGGGTTTCATCCACTCACATTAAATTTAGTTGACCATGTGAAAGGAAAAAAGTCAAACATATAGGGATAAATGACTCAAAGGGATATTCTTATCACTCAGGCACAACCAATCAGTAAACTCATCCCTAGAAAAAATGATCATCCATGCTTGCTTGTAAAGAGCCATCTTTCCCCCATCCATTGGTTGTTAAAGAAATATATAATTGGTACAGGATTGGGAAAATAGATTTAGCTAATCATGGGGACATGCATATATCTCCATCAGGGATATGGATGCTCACTAGTAGTGAAGCAAGGTACGTGATGTCGAAGTGGCTCCATCAAGGCTATGGATTCTCATGGGAAATGAGCAACATTGCAGTGATGTGTAAAGACCTATCTGTAGAAATATTTAACTTTGCATCTAGACAAGCAATCGTTTGTAGGCATAGAATATTGAAGCAATTAGAAAGAATGGAATTTTCATCGTCAAACCTTCTCACACCATACAATTACTTCGATTGGAAGCTAAAGATCCTTCTTCTTCTTAGAGGAAGAGTGAAACCATATCGACAATCGACAGATATAAATAATTCAAACACATGGGCAAGGCCTTCAGTCTCATTTGTGTATAGTTTCTGAGATACCTGCACAGAATATCTAGCTAACAACGAAACATACACAACTTGCAATGGTGGATGAAGAGAGAAGACAAAAATTGGAGAAAAGAATGAAAGAATTTCTATTATCTGAGTAAGAGAATGATACAATACAAGTGATATACATTGTATGACACGACTAAATCTCCATAGTAGCCAAGATAATGCACATTAGGAGTGTTCTAGAGATATGTGACACACATTGGAAGTCACTAGAGTCAACTTCCACCTAGTCCTAGTTAACTGGTCATGCGGTCATCATATAACTAGCTAAAATAGAGTGAATTGAGGAGGAGATCACTTAGATATGTGGAATGTTCTTTAATGGTGATGATCACAATGCAACTGTGCACTCATGGTGATGATCTTGAGGTTAGCATGCAACACTTGGTGATAAAGCCAAGGTTGACATGTAACACTTCACTCAACTAGTCTAACTCAAAAGTAATTGAGGATTGACTGGAGGGTATGTGGCACCCTTGTCTAGGGGAGAATATATCATATTAAGGGACAATCAACATAGCCAAATAAACTTAGGAAAAGAAAATGAAAGGAAAATATTAGGTGTGTGTAACATCTCCAACACCCCCCCTTAACACTACTGGAGAGTATACATAATGAATGGGTCCTGACAATAGAGGCCATGTAAAGTACCCATGAACAATGCAACTAATGAATAGTGAAATAAAGAAATAAAGTGAAGAAAGAAGGAAAACCTCATGGGGAAAAAAACCCCTCAAAGTACAATGCATCAAAAGAAGAGAAAGACAATTGCTAGGAAACCGTGTCCTTCACTCCAAGACAATTGCACAAACTACGACATTTTTTCTCAGTGAAAGTCTTGGTGAAGATATCGACAGTATGCTTGATGGAAGGGCAGTATTGCAAATCGATGACCTTGTCATGAACCAGTTCCCTAATAAAATTCATATGGATATCGATATTTTTTTTTTTCCGTTGTCTATGTACTGGATCTCGACATAATTTGAGTGTACTTTGGCTGTCACACCATATCACAGTCGGATGATGGAACTAAATGCCAATATTGGTGAGGAATTTATGTAGCCACAATGTTTGGATGGTGATGTTGACTTATCCCTAGTACATTACCTCTGTTGAAGATAGAGCAATAGCTAACTGCTTTTTTCTTGATCAACATATTGGGTCAGATCCTAAACTCAAAATGTACCCAAGGGTGGACTTGCGATTTGTGCCATCACCATCCCAATCAGAATTGGTGAACCCTATGAGATATAACTTGAAACATGTTGCATAGTGGATCCCATAATTGATGGTACCCTGAACGTATTTGAGGATGCTCTTGGAAGCCTTCCAGTGTAACTCATGTGGCTCCTACGTGTACTTGGAGACTACCCCTACTGCATATGTTAGATCTGGTCGGGTGTGGATGATATACAAAAGACTCCCCAAAAGTTGTCGATACAAGGTGTTTTCCACCACTGGTGTATCCTAACCATCCTCAAGTCTAACCCCATATAAGAAGGGTGTGGGTGTAGACTTGCAGTCTGTCATGAAAAATCTCTCCATGAGATCCCGAGCATACTTAGCTTAAGATATCTTGATGGTTAAAGCATCCTAGCTGATCTTGAGACCAAGAAAGAAATGGAGTGTACCCATACCCGTCATCGAAAAACTTTCATGAAGAATTCCCTTGACCGCAACAATCACTGAAACTGAGTTGTCGATGATCAAAATATCATCCACATGCAGGTCTTGGATCATAAGTGAGGCAGTGGTCCTCAACATGTAGACATTGGGATCAAATTTGCATCTAACAAAATTCTTGGAGAGAAATTAGGAGTCCATCTTTGCATACCATGTTCTAGGCGCCTGTTTGAGGCCATAGAGCAACTTTTTGACTCAGCACACTGAACATGAATTCTGTATGAATCCATGAGGCTGCTCCATATAAATATCCTCTGAGAGATCCCCATGAAGAAAAAAATTCTTCACGTCCATCTGATGTACTTCCTGTCTCGTGGCTACTCCAATGGCAAGGGACAACCTGATGGAATCCAAATTTTCTACTGGAGAAAATGTCTCATCATAGTCGATCCCGTGGATCTATTGAAATCCCTTGGCAACCAATATTACCTTGTGTCTTCTCACCTATCCTTTTGCTTCCCTTTTGGTCCCATAGACCCATCTGCATCTAACAAGCTTCCTATCTAAAGGAAGCAGAACCAGATCCCAAGGTCTGGTTCTTGAGGAGAGAGTTGTACTCCTCCTGCATGGATGCTTCCTAGAAGGGGTTCCCTACATCCTCTCTATAGGTTTGCGGGTTTGAATAATGAACCATATAACAATGCGAGGGAATCATGGGTTTAGTGGTAGTGAGTAAATGAGGAGGATCCTCAAATTGAGATCTAGTCCTCCTCGGATCTGATGGATCCCCAACAAGGCCTCTTGCATCTTGAAGTGTGGACTGTACCCACTTGGGCATCTGCTATGGCTCATCATCTGCATGTATTGACTTTGCATCTGAATTCTCCGACTGTGCATTTGTATCCTTTGAATCCTCCAACTCTGTATCGAAACTCAGATATGTGGCGTGATCTGAATGTGTGGACTCATCATCCGCAATTGGTGGAAGTACAAAAGCCTCTACATGTGGCTCATGTTGAGCACGCATGGGAATTTCCTCGAACTGGACATTGCACTCAATGATGAGTTGGTTTGTAGAGGGATAAATTAATTTGTATCCCTTCACACCATCGAGATAACCAACAAACATGCATGGGTGGCTTTGTGGATCTAATGATTTCCTCTTCTTAGAGGGAACGCGAGCCTATGCATGTGATGCAAAGATATGGAAGTGGGTGACTTCCAGTTTGTTGTCGCTCTAAGCCTTGAAAAGAGTCCTATCCTTAACAGATCTATGAGGAGATATGTTTTGAATGTGATTGGAATAGTTAAGTACCTCAACCCAAAGCTTGGGAGGAAGTTCATTTGCATGTATCATGCAACTGACCATCTCCTTGAGAGATCTATTTTTCCACTTACCAACCCCGTTTTACTGCAGAGTATATGGTACTATGTGCTGCAACTATCTCCCAACCTCAAGACAAATATTTTGAACATATATGTTTACATAATCCCCCCCATTATCTATATGGAGGGATTTGATATTTCTCCCTGATGAGTCTCAACATGTACTTTGAACTCTTTGAGATGCTCAAAGATCTCGAACTTTTTTCTGAGAAAAAATACCCAAGTATAATGTGAGATCATCCAAAAATGTAAGCATGTACCTTTCTTTATTGATGGATGGATGCATGAATTCACCCATGAGATCATTGTGAATCAAATCCAATGGGGAGGAGGCCTTGTGTGCCTTCCCCTTATCGAACTTCTCTTGAGGATGCTTGCCAAGGACACATCCTTCACAAACCCCTTCAGAAAATTGGATATCATGTAACCCGGTGACCATACCCTTATTGCTAAGTTGTTGCATGTACTTGAAGTTCATGTGACCAAACCTCTCGTTCCATAATCTACTACTATCATCAACATGTGTAAGTAGTACAAAGGAATTAAGTTCAATAAAATCAATGAAAGTGTATAATCGAGATTGATGATTTACCTCCTCGACAACAATCTTGGAGTTGTCTTGCATGTAGAATATGGATGCAAAGTCTGGTGTGAACTCCACCTTTTTCCCGAGTCTAAGAGTATGATACACCGAGAGCAGATTCACATAAAGTTGAGGAACATGTAGGATATTCTCAAATCTTCCATGATCTAGTTCCACTCTCCCTTTTCTTGTGACCTCGATTGGAGAGTCATACTCCATGAGGATAGGAGGCCCCGTGCATGTAGTTACAGAAGATAGAATATCCTTTGTGGTTTACATGTGATGGGAAATGCTTGAATCTACAATCCATGCGTCATGATAATAATGAATAACTACTAATGCATGAGTATTACCTTTCTTAGGGGATTGATCTTATGACTTCTTCTTAGCAGCCTCAGGAATGAAATCTCCAAGATTGTTCTTATGAAGTATTTGTGCCATAAGATCTATTTGCTTCTTCATGCATGTAAATTTTGGATGGTTCCCGCGATTGCAGTAACCACACTTCTTGCCTTGCTTGTTTTTTCCACCTTTGGATCTGAGGAATCATTGAAGGGTTTGGAGTACCCTTCATTCTTTGGCTTTGCATGCGCCTTTCCTTTGCCTTTCGATTTGGATTTAGGATATTGAGAGTTGTTTCCATCATGCACTACAAGTGCATGTGCCTTGGGGCCCTTGATTATTCCCATCTGAATGAGCGTATCCTGCTCTTGTGTCAAATCCTCAATGAACTATGACAATGAATGCATGGTCCAAGTTAGTCCTATGGTGAATCTGTTAGAATGAAATGTGGAGACAAATACACTATATTCCAGTACAAGTTTTTCCATGATAGCAAGAACCAGTTTCTTTTCTTGTTTGGATTTGTCGATACCATAGTCTTTCAATTCATGAAGAAGATATTTAACTTTAAGAAATATTGGACATTGTCAAAGTTCTTCATATCTAAGGATTTTAGTTCTACTTCGAGAAAATGGCCCCTAATTTCATCCTACTTTCCAAAGAGACCAACCAATGTGCTCCAGATCTCATTTGGGGTCTTGTATGCATCGATGTGAAACCATAGGTCAAAAGATATAAACATGCAGGAGACCGTGAGCCTCATCCATGTGGTTGAAGGACTTCAAAATTTTCACTGCTGAGGTGTGTTCTACTTGTGTGGCCATGGATATTCGATACAAGCCTCTGCCCCTGAATGTGGAATGTGATTTAGTGGTTATGATCCCAATGCAAGTGTACATTCATGGTGATGATCCCGAGGTTAGCATGCAACACTTGGTGATAAAGCCAAGGTTGGAATGTAACACTTCACTCAACTAGTCTAATTGAAAGGTAATTGAGGATTGACTGGAGGGTACATGACACCCTTGTCTAGGGGAGAATATCTCATATTAAGGGACCCTCAACATAGCCAAATAAACTTAGGCAAATAAAATGAAAGGAAAATCCTATGTGTGTATAATATCTCCAACACCCCCCCTTGAACACTACTGGGGAGTATACATAATGAATGGGTCCTGGAAATAGAGGCCATGTTAGGTACCCATGAACAATGCAACTAATGAACACTGAAATAAAGTGAAGAAAGAGGGAAAACCTCATGGGGAAAATACCCCTCAAAGTACAATGTATCGAAATAAGAGAAAGACAGTTTCTAGGAACTGTCCTTCACTCCAAGACAATCGCGCAAACTATGGAATTTTTTCTCAGCGAAAGTCTTGGTGAAGATATCAATAGTCTTCTTGAAGGAAGGGTAGTATTGCAAATCGATGACCTTGTCATGAACCAACTTCCTGATAAAATGAGTATGGATCTCGATATGTTTTGGATGTTGTCTATGTATTGGATCTCAACAAAATTTGAGTGTACTCTGGTTGTCACACCAGATCACATTCGAACAATAGAACTAAATGCCAAGCTCGGTGAGGAAGTTTTGTAGACACAGTGCTTGGATGGTGACGTTGAATTATCCCCAATACTCAACCTCTGTTGAAGATAGAGCAATAACTAACTGTTTTTTTCTTGATCAACAGATTGGGTCGGATCCTAAAATCAACATGTACTTGGAGTTGGGCTTGTGATCGGTTCCATCGCCAGCCTAGTCAGAATCGGTGAAGTCTATGAGATCTAACTTGAAACTTGTTGCATAGTGGATCCCATAACTAATTGTGCCCTGAACGTATTTGAGGATGCACTTGGAAGCCTTCCAGTGTAACTCATGTGACTCCTGCATGTACCTGGAGACTAACCCTACTGCATATGATAGATATGGTTGGGTGTGGGTGAGATACATAAGTTTGCCTAAAATATTTCGATACAAGGTGTTTTCTGCCACTGGTGTATCCTAACCATCCTCAAGTCTAACCCCAGATAAGAAGGGTGTAGGTGCAGACTTGCAGTCTATCATGCAAAATCTCTCCATGAGATCCCGATCATACTTATCTTGAGATAGCTTGATGCCTAAAACATCCTAGATAATCTTGAGACCAAGAAAGAAATGGAGTGGACCCATGTCCGTCATCGAAAACATTTCATGAAAAATGCCTGTGATCACATAAATCACTGAAATCGAGTTGTCGATGATCAAAATATCATCCACATACAGGACCAGGATCAAAAGTGAGACAGTGGTCCTCAACATGTAGACATTGGGATCGAATTTTCTTTTAAAAAAATTATTGGAGAGAAATTAGGAGTCCATCTTTGCATACCATGATCTAGGCGCATGTTTGAGGCCATAGAGAAAACTTTTGAGTCAACACACTAAATATTGATTATGTATGAATCCATGCGGCTGCTCCATATAAATATCATGTAAGAGATCCTCGTGAAGAAAATCATTCTTCATGTCTATCTCATGTACGAACATCCTTTGGTTGCTCCAATGGCAAGGGCCAACCTGATGAAATCCAAATTTTCTACTGGAGAATATGTCTCATCATAGTCGACCCCGTGGATCTATTGAAATCCCTTGGAAACTAGTCTTACCTTGTGTCTTCTCACCTATATTTCTGTTGTCTTTTTGGTCCCGTAGACCCATCTGCATCTAACAATATTCTTGTCTGAAGGAAGCGGAACTAGATCCCAAGTATGGTTCTTGAGGAGAGAGTTGTACTCCTCCTGCATGACTGCTTCCTAGAAGGGTTTCCCTACAGCCTCTCTATAGGTCTGCGGGTTTGAATACTGAACCATATAAAAATGCAAGGGCATCGTGGGTTCAATGGAAGTGAGTACATGAGGAGGATCCTCAAACTGATATCTGATCCTCCTTGGATTTGATGGATCCCAAACAAGGTCTCCTACATCTTGAAGTGTGGACTGTACCCAATTGGGAATTTTCTTTGGATCCTTATTTTCATGTACTCACTTTGCATCTGAATGATCTGAATGTGCATTTGTATCCTTTGAATCCTCCAACTCTGTATCAGAACTCAGATATGTGGTGTGATTTGAATATGTGGACTCATCATCCACAACTTGTGGAAGTACAAAAGCCTCTACATGTGGCTCACGTTGAGCATGTGTGGGACTTTCCTCGAACTGGACATTGCACTCAATGATGAGATGGTTTGTAGAGGGATCAAGTAATTTGTATCCCTTCACACCATCAATATAATAGAAAACACATGCATGGGTGGCTCTGTGGATCTAATGCTTTCCTCTTCTCAGAGGGAACACGAGCCTATGCGCGTGATCCAAAGATATGGAAGTGGGTGATCTCCAGATTGTTGTCGCTCCAAGCCTCATAAGGAGTCATGTCCTTAATAGATCTATGAGGATATCTGTTATGAATGTGATTGGAATATTTAAGTGCCTTTGCCCAAATCTTGGGAGGAAGTGTCTTTGCATGTATAATGCAACTGGCCATCTCCTTGAGAGATCTATTTTTCCACTTACCAACCCCATTTTGTTGTAGAGTATATGGTATTATGTGCTGAAACTATCTCCCAACCTTAAGACAAATATTTTGAACATATTTTTTTACATAATCCCCCCCATTATCTATACAGAGGGATTTGATATTTCTCCCTGATTGAGTCTCAACAAGTGCTTTGAACTCTTTGAGATGCTCAAATATCTCAAATTTCTATCTAAGAAAAAATACCCAAGTATAATGTGAGATCATCCAAAAATGTAAGCACATACCTTTCTTTGTTGATGGATGGATGCGGGAATAGACCCATGAGATCATTGTGAATCAAATCCAATGGAGAGTAGGCCTTGTGAGCCTTCCCCTTCTCGAACTTCTCTTGATGATGCTTGCCA
>WSFP011548159.1:0-11413 GCA_009831015.1 Picea engelmannii | reverse complement strand
GACTAGTTTATCTACTTCCAACATATTATTGTATTTCTTTCTTTTTCCTCATAATACATATTAGTGAGATGTGTTGTCCTTTCTTTCGCATGCATCATATATACTCCTAAAACACTAAATGAATGAAACACACATGCGAAAATCGCCAAGCATGTTAAAACATTAACTCAAACGCATTCAAAAACTCCCAGAGTATCAGTTCCGAGTGATAAGATAGTAGTTCAGCAGTAGATATCCAGATTAGTTGGATCGGGGATATTTCATCTACATTGCCTCAGATTGTGGATGAGGAGGCTTTGGCTCTTACAAGCAAAGGCAAGGCAAAGTCTAAGAAGAAGGGCTCCGAGAGTGGAGCAGGAGGAAAGAAGAAAAACATTGACTTATCTAAAGTCGAGTGTTTCTAGTGTCCCAAGTTTGGACACTTTGCCTCACAGTGTCTGGAAAAGAAAAAGAGTAAGCCACAGATGGCAGCCTCTGCAGGAGTAGAGGATTTTTGCAAAATATTTGAGGAGGATTTCTGCCTTATTGCATTTATGTCTAGCTCAACTG
The DNA here is from genome assembly GCA_009831015.1 of Picea engelmannii. Lineage (NCBI taxonomy): Eukaryota > Viridiplantae > Streptophyta > Pinopsida > Pinales > Pinaceae > Picea > Picea engelmannii. Next base: position 10,864 of record WSFP011548159.1, on the reverse strand, counting down.
TCACATGTGTTTGGTATGTGGACAATGGAGCTTCTTGTCATATGACTGGGTGCAAGGAGTTCTTCAACAACTTACAGGAGGGAGGTGTGAATCTTCATATTGAGCTGGGAGATGACGCATGCTATAAGGCACAAGGCATAGGCACAGTGTCATTTCAGAGGGAGTCAGGTAAACGACTCTGCTTTGTTGACGTATTGTATGTTCCTAGTGTTACAAAGAACCTCATTTCAGTTTCGACCCTAGAGGACAAAGGGTTTGAGGTCACCTTTCGTGGAGGTAAGGTGTGCATTAGACCAAAGGGGTCTACAACTAAGATGGATAAAGCAATTGGGGTTTGTAGTGAGAAGGTATATAGGTTGCATTTTGAGCCAGCAAAAGCATTAGTCAGTGTTAAGTTTTAATGCTGTTATTAGGTTATTTGCAAATTACATGAGCATTCAATGCATTTCTAAATCAACAACATAAAGAGGATCACTAAAAGAATCACAATCACAAGGTACACAACATTTTATCCTGGGAAACCCTCATGGGGGAGAAAACCCAACAAAACTTCCTCAATAATAGATTGCCAGTACAATGCCAAGAGTAAGACCAAAACACCAAGGATAAATCAAGATTGAGCATGCGCCTCTCTTTTCCTTCCTCCTGCAATTGCAACTGCAACTACCTTCAAGATATGCACACTAGATGAATGAGTGTGAGAGTGAACAAGTGAGGCACAATCCTCACATATAAATACTAGTTGAGGAGGCGTTAGTGTTATGTCTCTTCACTTAGTAGGGCTGACTTCTTCCTGGAGTGGTTAAAACCACTTTTTAAACACTAGGGGCCGACTTTACAAATACCACCATATAAATATGGTTTGACTAATCCACAAAAGGGGATTTGGTCTTATACAAGACCTGACATGATCAATCCACAAAAGGTGATTTGATCTATAAGATAATAACTCAAATATAATTAGAATATTATTCAAAGTTACAATATTTCAACACTCCCCCTTAACGAGAAGGGTATTCTACTGACATGACCCAATACAACATCATCAAGAGAGGGGGAGGGCATCATCATCATCAACATCTGGAACACTGATTGACACATCTACAAATTATCGAAAGTTTTTCTCATCATCAATATCATCATCGTTCACAGCATGGAGTTGGAGTAACATCATCATCGTCATCATCGTTCACAGCATGGAGTTGGAGTAACATCATCATCATCATCAACATGAAGCTGAAACAACAACATCATCAGCACGAGGCTGAGACAACAACATCATCATCACGAGGCCGAGACAACATCATCATCAACACTAGGCTGAGACAACAACATCATCAACATATGACAACAGAATGAGGCAGGTGTATCAACAACAACATTTTGTGGTACTCTGACAGACCGTCCTTATCGGACCTTAGGGATCTGCCCAAGAATCATAAGATTCCTTAGGATATAAAGTCCTAACAAGCTACCACGTGGTACTTTGACAGACCATCCTTGCCAGACCTTTGGGATCTGCCCAGGAATCATACGATTCCCTAGGATATAAAATCCTAACAGAGCGACCACTATTGACCACAGTTGGCATATACATGCACAAGTACTCTGACAAACCGTCCTTACCGGACCTTAGAGATCTGTCCAGGGATGATCAATCCCTTAGGATATAAAATCCTAACGGAGCTACCCGCTGTTGTTCAGGATACCATAGTATCATCAACATCACTCCCCCTTTCGAGGGAGGTCCTTTCGGACTACACCAAGCTTGTCTCGAAAGTACTCAAACTTCACACGAGATAGAGGCTTGGTCAACTTCAAGTATTGTCAATGCAAAACCTTCCACCTTTGAGGAAGCAATTAAGCAAAAAGAATGGAAGGAGGCCATGATGGAGGAATACCAATCTATTATGAAAAATGTTGTATGGGAAGTTGTGCCTAGACCTAAAGAGAAGTCTGTAGTCACTTCAAAATGGGTTTATAAGATAAAACATGTTGTAGATGGAAGTATTGACAAATACAAGATGAGATTTGTGGCTAGAGGATTCTCAACAGGAGAGAGAAGATTATGATGAGACGTTTTCTCCGGTTGCCATATATACATCTATTAGAGCCATAATATCTCTAGCAGCATCAATGGGTTGGAGTTTACATCAGATGGATGTAAAGACTACCTTTCTCAATTGAGTGATTGAGGAAGAGGTATATATAGAGAAACCTCAAGGTTTTGAGGTACACCCAAGAGAAACCCATGTATGTAGATTGAAGAAGGCCTTGTATGGACTCAATGAAGCTCTAAGAGCTTGGTATGCACGTATTGATAGATACTTGACAAGACTTGGATTTTCCAACAGTCATGTCGATCCAAATCTCTATTATAAAGTTGTGAACAATGCACCTGTGATTCTACTGTTATATGTTGATGATTTGTTCCTAATAGGTGCATAGCCTCTCATTATTCAGTGTAAGAAGGAGCTAGCCATTGAATTTGATATGAAGGATCCTGGTCTCATGCACTACTACTTGGGATTAGAAGTATGGCAAAAGCATGGTGAAGTCTTCCTAGGACAAGGGAAGTATGTCATAAAGATCCTTTAGAAGTTTGGGATGATGGATTGCCAATCCATGGCAACTCCCATGGTAATAGATTTGAGGAAGTTGAGAGACTCTGATTCTGATGCAGTAGACTCGTCCCTGTATCGGCAATTGATTGGCTCCTTGATGTATTTGGTGAATACTAGGCCGAACATTTGCTTTGCTGTGAACATGTTGAGCCAGTTCCATGTGGAACTTAGACAAGAGCATTGGATAGCTGCAAAGAATATCTTGAGATATCTTTGTGGGACGATAACTTATGGTTTGAGATATACCTCAAACAATGATGTACAACTGCATGGATTTATTGATTCAGATTGGGCAGGGAGTGCAGATGACATAAAGAGTACTTCTGGTATGTGTTTTAGTTTGGGATCTACTATGATATCATGGGTTAGAAGGAAACATAAGTCTGTTGCTCTCAACACTGCAGAAGCATAGTATATTTTAGCTTGTGATGCTTGTGCAAAAGCTGTGTGGCTTCGTAAGTTGGTTTTTGGACTGTTTGATTAGGTGCTGGATTCGTCTGTGATATATTGTGATAACTAGAGCTATGTGATGCTCTCAGAGAACTCGGTGTTCCATGACAGGTCGAAGCACATTGAGATCAAGTACTATTTTTTCCGTGATAAAATCTAGAGGGGAGAAGTGGTTCTCCAATATATCTCCATTGATGAGCAAACTGCATATATTTTGACGAAGCCTTTGTCCAAGATAAAGTTTGCATACTTGAGGGAAAAGCTGGGGCTCGTGGAGATTTCTCCCTTGGTTGAAAGGGAGGAGATGACTTCCTCGATTGGGAGGGACACTGATATGTGGCATCATGGACTGTCAGTGGGCTGCGGATCTGTATCATGCTAATACAACTTAGAGATGGTCATATAACTTAGAGATGATGCTTGCATCGTGCTAGTACAACTCAGATATGATACAAATGGTTGGAGTTGTTGATACAATGGCCTGAGGAGCATCGTGCTAGTACAACTTAAAGGTGGACATACAACTTAGATATGATATATTGACATCATGCTAGTTATGTTCATGCTAGTACAACTTAGAGATGATGCTGGTGAGTTGCATCATGCTAGATATGGCCATGCTTAGATATGATGTATTGACATCATGCTAGATATGTCATGCTAGTACGGCTTAGAGATGACCATACAACTTAGAGATGATGCAGGGGGCTTGTGTCATGCTAGATATGATCATGCGAGTACAACTTAGATATGGAATACAACTTAGATATGATGCATTGACATCATGCTAGTATGGCTTAGAGATGATCATACATCTTAGAGGTGACACAGTGAGGCACTAATCACCATCATGCGAGTACAACTTAGAGGTGGCATACAACTGAGATATGATGCATTGGAATCATGCTAGATATGTCATGCTAGTACGGCTTAGAGATGATGTAGATGATACTCCAAATCACGCCAATACAACTTAGATATGATGCATTCACATCATGCTAGTATGGCTTAGAGGTGATGCAACTGATGACATTGTTGATGCAGGATGATATCAAATGATATGATTGCTGTGGAGATTGTATGTCTCTGGACAGTCGCTGTATGCTATTGTGGTGGATGTGCTCCACTGGTTGTGACTATGGGTCACTAGACAGTAGCTGTGTGCTACTAGGAATTGTGTTCTATTGGATGGCATTGTTCTGACTGCCATGGAGACTACCACTAGTGTTGGAGATGATTGCCAACTAGATGGATAGTGATGTCAGTCCTCGTGATTTGATTTATGTGATCATGAGATAGCCTGTGTCGCTATGATGATGCTACCGGTTGAATGGTCTGTTTGTGCTCAAGACTATTGCCTTTAATACCTCCCTAGATAGGAGGGAGTGTTGATGTTATGATAGGTGTGGGAGGTATTAACCTCCACGTGTAACTTTTGACGAGACTAGAATATTCTGGGAAGTAAGAGAAACCCTAAACAGTTGGTTAAGAACCCAAGAAGACAAGTCGGCTCAAGAGAATAATTTATATTAAGTTATTAGCCTCCAAGAGAAGAAGTCGGCCCAGTTAGGTGACTTGGAGGACTATAAATAGAAGGCACTTGAGCTCACTTGTCACACACAGTCTCACGACTTCATAAGGACTAGTGGTGCGCATGACTAGAGGAGAGTTGCAGCTGCTGCAGTGGTGACTTGGTCTTTGGTTTATGGTTTATACTTTTTGCTTGGTACACTAGATTTGGAAAGAGGTACGCTACCTTAGTTGGCTATTGGTTCTAGTGTTTGCTTCCAGAGTTATTCTGTCTGTCAAGGTTAAGGTGCTCGGGGGTGGCCTTTGTGCCTATGGTTGGGTGACAATATAGTGATATTGTCTATGGTGAAACGAGCACACCTAATATTTTAACACTACAAGCCTCCAAGGACCTCAACACTCCACCTAAGCCTATGCTCCATAGAGTTCACTCCACTTGCATGAACGTTATCACAATCCAAGCATTCCCAAGTCAACTCCATGCCTCCATGCAAGCATTCAAGCCACCCCATGTTGTCTAAGGCTCAATGCCCTCCTTTGGAAATGCCAAACTCACCTCCTCCTCCAATGCAGAGCGTCATCTCTAGCAAGAAATCAATAAACATGTGGTCATCATGAAGAATCTTCGAAATTGTTTGAAGATGTCCAATGCTCCAAGGAAGAATGCCATGCAAGTATCCAACTAAGGTCAAGTAACCAATGAGTGAGCCACCTCCAATGTGCAAATCGATCACGGACCCTCCAAGTGCGAATTGTACCCCATGTACTTCAAATCTCATGAATCACTCCTAAACATGGTGTAAACAATTTGTAGTAACCTCAAAAGCTAACAACCTTAAACTAAGGTTAGGAGCATAAACTACACAAAATCCTAGTAGACAATCCAACACTTGTAGTGTGACCCATACACATTGGTCCTTAGGATCCAAACCATGATCAACCACAAAGCTTTGCAAATAGGTGGAAAGGGAAATCATGTAAGGCTAGTTTCAGGTGCGTCTAAAAGGCTTCCGATATACCCTAGGGTATGTGGAAGACAATTTCATATACAAGTGTTGTTTGATGAAGTACTATTTGAAGGGGTACCAACAAAAGTTACAAGGGTTTCCAACCAGGTGACACGACTTGTATTTTTTGCATGTATTCTTCCTGTGTAAAACTCTGTTTTCCCCCATGATTGTAATTATGCTGAGACTTCATGTAATGTGATTATGAAGTATGTAATTATGCTATTGATTAATAGAAAACAACAGAAAGCTGACTAAGAGGGAAATGCCTTAAGTACTAGCCATGATATCATAAGTGGGAAATGCCTTAAGTACTAGCCATGATATCATAAATGGAATTGGTGAGGTGCACTAATGAAGGGGAATGGGGAAGCTTCAATGAAGAAAATAGGAAGCTTGCTCAACATTCCAACCTGCACCTGAAAACAATAAATACGTCTCCTGCCAGTATGCCTGAACTGTCTAGATCCACATGATCAGTTATGGAGGGCAGGATTGGTGGTTGAAGCAGTTATAACTGTTGACATATCTGATTTCTTGAAGAGGAAAGGGTCAACTGAAAACCTAACGGAAGGCCACCCTTGGATTGCCCCTTCAAATTCAGATCCCTGACTAGAGGTTGCGTTTGACAGTAAGCATGAGAATCCCAAGGATTTGGTGGAAGAAGAGGCCAAAGGTGGAAAAACACCACCCAGACACAGACACATAGGAGAGGAGAGAAAGCAACTAGAGAGAGTAAGAAGGAACACACTCAAGGAATTATAGAGACATGAGGAACTGTGAACGAGTTCTCACAGGAACCATAGAAAACAAAGGAGTTGTGGAATCACAGTTGGATGTAGTGATGAGCAGGAGACTCACATGCGTTGCTCTGATTAATAGAGTTGTTGGGAAGCTTTTCTTGAAGAAAATAGGAATCTTTCCCAAAAGATTAATGGTCACCCTGGAACAGAGAAGACCTAGATCTAGACTAGAGCAATAGAGTGCCGCCTCTTGGTGCTTACTGGAAAGAAACTGACATTGGTAAGGGGAGGTCGTCGAGGGACTGTATAGTAGAGAAGGGACTTGTGTAGAGGAAATCCAGTTGGGAAGGTGCCTGATAAACCCGTGGAGGTCCTGAGCTCAGTGGGAAGAGTGAAACTTTTGGTGTTCTCAGTGGAGTGAAGGAGAGTAACCTTCATGGACCATTTAAATTGGTAGTTAGCTGAATCAATCCCCTTGTGATATCATGGCTTGGCACGAGGGTGGCATGCTGTAGGAAGGTACTCTGCAACATAGTCCAAGGTTGGGAGGAAAGGCTTCCTCTCTCAGTGAGTTGGCTGGTTTTGGCATTTCATTGAACATATAAGTTTTTAACTTGATATGTTTGATGTATGCTCAATGATGCAAATGTGTTGTTTTCTGGTTTAAATGATAAATGTGAATGTATAGAAGGAATGGTTGAATTCCTGAGTAAAATGGAGTATGTATGTTTGCTTTCACTGTTAACATGATAAACCTTTATGAAGCTTAGCAAACTATGCAAGGGTAGGGTGTATCCCTGTGATTTCTGCAAGTCCTTGAAATGGAAGGCTTACGGGACATAAACCTTCACTGGATGTGTAATGTCAATAATGGGTGTAATCTTGTGGGACTGCAAGTCTTTGAATGGAAAGCTTGCAAGACATGAATAAAATCTTCACCCGGAATTGACAGGAGTGCCCTAAAGTCGAGGAGAGTAGCCTTGTGAAATCTCCCTGTCGTAAATGGAAAGCTTGCAGGATATGCAAATCTTCATCCAAGTCTTGAAGAGAAATTGCCTTAGCTAGTTTTGGAACGAAGGTGAGAGTCCAAGGAAGGTTTGATAGAACCTTAGAGATGACCTAGAAGAAAACATGAAATGGCTAAGTCCTAAATCAAATTGTTAATAGGATGCCAAACTGTGTTTTAAATCGTAGAGTCACAACCATTGGATTCAGCGCAACGAGTAGATCCTTATCGTTGGTCGGAGGACGTGGTCGTCGGAGTGGCCAAGTGCAAGGTTGTGCTGGGACTCCGATGGAGGGAACTTCGAGTCAATGATAGTCGTTGATCTATTGGAGGACTAGATGGTGAGATTTGTGATCGTTGATGTCACATATAGGTCTGTTGGAAGGAAGATCGTTGGAGGCCAGGAGAAAGGGGTATGAGATAGGAGTCATAGGAGTCTAAAGACAAGGAAGTCCGAGAATCATGGATCCAACGAATACATCACATAGGATCTCAGTCGTTGATTTACGTAGGACTCGATCCAAGGTAGAAGGCCTATGAATCTTAACTGCCGAACAGTTGTAAACTCCGAATGAGCTTGAACCATCAAACGAGGTGAGTGAGGATCGTTAGATGCAGGGGAGCATACTTTGTCGGAGTGAGCTGGTTGGAGTAGTTCATGGCATCGGGGTGGATACACTCTGAAGGTGAGGGACTCCGAGAGTGAGGGAAGATGGTTGATCGATAAAGGGGGACACATAGACCTTAGCCGTAGGATCATCATGAGTCCCACTTGATAATCTAATGAGTAAACAGAGAGACGATTGATAATGATTGCATAAGTGGAAGAATCGAAGGGATCAGGGCAGTTGGTCTCCGAGTACGAGGACCGTTGGTCTCTGAGTTTGAGGATCGTTGGTCTCTGAGTCTGAAGACCGTTGGATCCATGAGGGCGATCTATCGGGATGGAGTTGTCGGAGAGGATGTCAATCTTGGCAATTGGGTGATTTTGATGGGAAGGAGCCCGAATTGATACATATCGCTGATCTGATGGCGAGAAGTAACTCTAACTATCTGATTGGGGTGTACAAATCCTGTGTCATTGCAACGAGTCTGTAGAGGGATTTCAATGGCATCCTTGGGGATTGAATAGGTAAAGATTTTAGCACGGTAAAATTTGTGGTAAGAGAAGTCTTCACTTAAATAATTGATAAATTGGAAATCAAAGAAAGTGAATCTGAGTACTGGCATAAAGAGAAAGGAGGAGAAAGTTTAACATCCCACCAGCCTAAGAGAGTTAGGGGGTCGGGTGTGTTACATCCCGACTGCAAGTTTAACTATCGAACGACAAATCTTTGTGTTATTTATAGATGCCATAACATGTCTCTAGCCTAAAAAACTTCCACTAATCGAAGGCATGCTGGCTTAGGAAAGAGCTATGATACCACTTGTAATGTTCCTTAATCCTTAGACTTGAAACCAGGTATACATAAATTATAAATGCAAAAAACTAGATACAAGAGACGAATAAAATGAAATATGTGAAAAATACCCTTTATTATGATAATTAGAAGAAAGAAATCAATGTTCACTTGCCTCTCAATGTGGGGTGACCTTTCACTGAGCAAAGCTTCAAATACACCAATACTCGACAAAACATTTCATAGCCTCCTAGTTTTTAAAATAGATTTTCAATAGTGAAACCCTAACTACTTGTGGTTCCATCATTAATGAATATAAACTATTTGCTGTCCTAAAACAACAAAGGACTGTTTTGAAGATTGAAACTTATAGCCAATTTCAAGGTCAAAGACAGACCTTAGTTGGAAGCCTCATAGAACCTTAGTTTTCTACATGGTATCAGAGCCCTTGGTGGCAAGGACTTGCTGATTTTTGGGAGCATACAGTTGGCAGTTTTGGGACAGCTTGTTAGCAGATTTTTGGACAGTTTGTTGGCAGAATTAGTGGACAGCTTGTGGGCAGATTTGTTGGACAGCCTGTAGGACTGTTTTGGACTTGTGTTTTCAACCTCTTTTCACACCTATTTGGATAGGAGTGAGGCTGATTTGGATAGCCTCTTTTCACACTTGTGTGGACAGGAGTGAGGCTGTATTGGACAACCTCTTTTCACACCTGTGTTGATAGGAGTGAGGCAGTACTCTTGTGCAGTTTTAGCATCAGTGTGAACTTTAGTGGATAGTCATGTCAATGTCCCAGATGCGGGCAAAGGATAGGCTAGCCGAAGCTAGCAATTGGTCCCCTTGGAAGACCAGGATCATATTCGTCTTGGAGGATCTTGAACTATGGGATATAGTTCAAGCTCTCATGGTGATTCCTCTTGCACTTGCTCCTTCACCATTGTTGGATGCAGATTTCAGGAAGAAAAACACCAAGGCGGAAAGGACTATTTGTGATGGGGTGAGAGACCACGTCATTCCACATTTGATTGGTAAAGACTATGCATTTGAGATGTGGGAGTCTTTATGCAAGCTTTACTAGAGTCCAAACCAGAACCATAAAATGGTTCTGCAGGACAAGCTCAAGAGCATTCATATGCTCGATTCCGAGTCGGTTACATCTTTCCTTGGTAGATTTACATAGATTCGAGACGAGTTGGCCGCAGTTGGGGAGATTGTGGATCCTGACTTCTTGGTGAGGACAACCTTGAACAACTTTACCAAAACCTTGGGGTTCATTTGTATGAGGCATTGTAGCTCGGGAAGTCATGCCTACTTGGGAGAGACTTTGGGACGACTTCGTATAGGAGGAGCTGAGAGGCAGCTCAGGATCTTCAGGACAACAATGTATTTCAGAGGGTGATGAGGACCTTGCTCTGTGGATTAAGGGCAAGAGGAAGACCAACAGAGGTGCTAGACAGGGTCCCAAGGGAGGGGCCAAACCACAACAGAGTGGCAGTGGGCAAGAGAGAGACATGAGCACATTGAGATGCTTTGCTTGTGGAGAGATGGGTCACTATGCAGGACAGTGTCCGAAGAAGAAGAAGAAGAAGAAGAAGAAGAAGAAGCAGCAGGATGGTATTGCAACAACAACAGAGGAGGATGAGTTAGCTGTTCAGTTTGCGAGGGATTGTGCATTCGTCAGTTGATGCACCATCCAACGTTAGGTGGGGAGACAGAGTTGAGGAGGACCTATTGACTCAGAGTATTGATTCAGAGGGAGCTCAAACTCAGTTTTCGAGGACACCATCTTCAGGGATGATTGGTCCACCTGGGACAACTTCAGTTTCAGAGTTGCCGAGACATAGGGTTGGTGCAGGGGATTCAGAGCATCAGAGATTGATGAGGAGGAGGAGCAGGGCACCACAGAGGCTTGAGCCTCACTTGGCTATGGAGACGAGCATATCAGGTTCAGGTTCCACTTCAGGGGGAAGTCACTTGGTGAGAGGCCAAGTTGAGGATCTTGGTGAGATCCCAAGATCCAGATAGTCTTGGTGAGATGCCAAGAGATGTGACTCTTGGTGAGATGCCAAGAGTAGTGACCGTTGGTGAGATGCCATGAGGTAGA